>APFE030596163.1:58515-75730 GCA_000404065.3 Pinus taeda
GCTCTGCCTTTAAATTTGTTTAATCTTCTATGTTTTCTTCAGTTTAAGGAGAATCCTTGAGACTCCCTTGCTCTCCTTAGCTCCTCACTAGTCTGATCTACCCATCTCACCTGCTTTAAGGCATCAAAACAATCGCCTATCTTGCCCCAAGTGGACCTCCGCAAAAACTGTGCCTCATCCCCGCACCCAAATTTGCCTTTCCCTTGAATTCAACAAAATTATCAAAACTCAATTGTAAACTCTTTGTACTTCATACCTAGCCTAAAATCAGTCATCAATTCGGTCATCTTGAGCCATTTCGATTATCTTTTGCCGAGTTGGACCCGGAGAGAGCCCTCTCCTGTCCTTGTAGGGCTGGCTACGAGGCTGAGCGTGGTTTGATGTGGCCTTGAGTCTTGCCTTATTTCAGCCTAAGGCAGATTTGAGCGCTAACATCCTCTAGGCTTCCAGTACAATCAGTCATTAAAATAATTAATTAAAAGAGCTTACAAAGCATGGATAGAAAAGTGGGCACCTCATAATGGCAGGCCCTTTTGTAATGGGCTTTGGCATGTTCTAGTGTCTCCAAGATCCAAAGGGGGTTAGACAAGTACCTTATTAGGTGGTTTAAGCCCTTAGAGGGGATATTAAGTCCACGATACATCCCTCTAATGGGGGTGGAAAGTGACAAATAAGTGGGATGGAATAGGGAATGAGAGGGGAAGTCTTGGGCCACATAGTGGGGCATAGGGGTAGCTAGAGAAGGGGAATCCCACACTTGGGTATATAATGTATAGGAGGGAGCACTCATGGTACATGAAGTGCCCCGGCCTTGATTTTTCGACTCTTCTTTATATGCATTTTTCCTTTTATCAATTTCTTTAATTCATTGCTTGAAGCTCAAAGGACAAGGGCATGATACATAAGATATAGCAGTGAATACCCCTTTTAGGTAGGATGGTTCATTGACCTCTAGAGGTTGGGACAATCATGGGTTCTATTAGCACCTAGATTGAACCTCAAGCTAAAGGAAGGCAATCCCAGGGTAACCACAAACCACACTTAGCCAAGTAGCTAGCCCTACTAGGCCAAGAGAGAGATCTCTCCGTAAGGATCTTATCCAATTTGACTAGATCTAGAAACTAATATTAGGCTAGGTATAGTAGCACAAGGTTTGATTTGATTTTGAAGGGTTGTGTTGGATCAGGAGGAGGCAAACAATTAGGGCAAGGAAATTAGGTCAAAACTGCAGGGTGTTCGATGGGGCAAGGTAGGCACAATGATCAGAACTTTAGGGTTTGATGGATGAGGTGAAAAGATAGTTGAGGAGCTAGGAAGAGCATGTAAACCTCATGGATTCTTCCTAAACTGAAGAAAACACAGACTGTGAAATGTCTACCCAAAACAGAGCATAAATGTTATGGGTTCTGCCTTTCAGACTTGTATACATTCACATAAAGAGTATGAAATGATGAAATGGAGTCAAGAATACATTTTAACACATGAAAACATAATAAAAACTAAATTGAGCATCATACCACATGGATCCCAAAGAAATAGCCGCAAGTTTTCATTAATCTCCTACTGTAACTGATACAAAATGATATCTAATCAAAACATGATCATCCCACTGAGTCCAACCCCTACAATGACTAAGGAAAAGCATCATATAGACCCCAAACAACTCATCCTAAGCTCAGGGAGTTGAATCCATGAGAGGAGGAGCTTTTTCTAACAAAATCTGAACTACTAACAAGAAAATAGGGTGGTCAAAGTGACTCATCCCCAATCCAAACAAACTAATACATTACTCCTCGTAATTTTTTTTTACCTGATGAATCTAGCCTAGTAAGCTCTAGAAGCATCATAATTACATTCAACTTAACAATTACAAGGGTAAAAACATCATTTTCCATGGTAGAAGTGAAAACTGGGTCGAATTTGCAGAATTTTGGGCAATGTGTCAGACACGCAACGTGCAGTGCCAAGTGCAAGCACGCCCTTCAATTTTAGATGCACTTT
This sequence comes from Pinus taeda, assembly GCA_000404065.3. Lineage (NCBI taxonomy): Eukaryota > Viridiplantae > Streptophyta > Pinopsida > Pinales > Pinaceae > Pinus > Pinus taeda. The sequence goes on from APFE030596163.1 coordinate 60,517, forward strand.
TGGAGGCCTTATCAATGTCCAAATTGGGTCCACAATAGATTTTTGGGAAGCTCTGCATGTCTATTTTCCATAACAACTTGAATTTATAAATTTGGATGTCATTTTCCTAGTAAAAATTCAATTCTCCCAACACTGCTCAGCACGCAGCACCCAGGGCAAAAAGAGGGCAGAAAGGTCTTTTTTGGGTGTTTTTTGACCTTTTTACCAATTAGTTCTCCTCCAAATCCTTAGAAAAAGTACAGGGTGTATGTACTCATCACTACAAACCCAAAAATGTTGACATTTTTTTTATTAGATGCCTCAAAAAAGAGCGCAGTGCCCAAGGCACTATGTGTTTGCCTTCCATGGCTGTGCAAAAGCTGGACTGAAAAACACAACAACTTCCTTCAAGCTCAAAAATGGTTCAACATGCCCAAAAATGTGTTTTTATGATTGATCAAAGGTTAGAGGCTTGTGGGGATGCCTCAACAAGTATGTCAAGTCTCCTATTCTCCTCTTGCTTGGTCAATTTGTCAATTTTCTCATGAGCTCTTTTGAGCTTACTCCTTGCCACTTGGTTTCTCCTTGCATAATACTTGGTCATCTTCCTTTGTATCTCAACATCTCTGTTTTCTTTGTCCAATAGGGTCTCCAAGTGTGAGTTCACTTTCTCAAGCCAAGACTCTTTGTTCTCAGCTATGTCCTTAACCAATTACCCTTCAAGAGTGAGATACTCCTCCAATTTTGCCTCTTTTTGTCTTTCAAGCTCTAAGGCTTTTTTCAATAATCTTGTTCTTGGCCTTTTTCTTTGTCCCTGTTCATCATCCGACTCTCCATAATCTCCATAATCCTCATCAAGCTAAAACTTGGCTTTCTTGGCCTCCCTCTTTGCCTTGATGTACTTGGTTTGCATCAACTCCTGCTTGACCTCTAGCTGCTTGTTCTCTTGCTCATAAAAGGAGATAACATATTGGGCTCTTTGTAAACTAACTTCAAGCTCCCTGATTTTGGCATCCTTTTCTCTCAAGGCAACCTGAGAATATTTGTTTCCCTCCTCATCACTAGTGTCCACAAGGAGAAACTCCTTTTCAATGTCATGTTCTTCATGCTGTTGTTTGACCTCTGCTTCCTCTACCATTTTCTCATTTCCTTTAACTTGTAATGCTGATGACGAAGGCAAGGCCCCTCCCACTTTCTATGGGGTAAACACCTGCCTCTTTCCCCTCTGATAGGTGAAAGCAAATGGCTGCAAACTATTCCTTTGTTGTATACTACTATCACCATGCTTAGTGTGTACATCATGTCCCTCACTGCCATCATGCTCATCATGTTCCTCATCACTGTCATCATATCTATTGGGTGAATGAATGGCTATATGAAATGGTGATTTAGATGGTGTGGACGTGGCTGGTGAAGAATGATCTGTTGAGGATGAGTGATAAGTAAGTTGTGGTGAATGAGAAGAAGTAGATGGATGAGTGGAGGATGACGGAGGAATGTGGGGAGCTGGGTGAGTAGGTGGTTCGTTGAATATTTCATTAGCTATGAAGGTCTCCCAAGAAATGCCTAGTTGATCTAAGTGATAGAGGACTATCAGTTTGATAAGAGAATGACAGAAAATACTAGGCATCTGATGAGCTGGATCCGTTATCTAAGCAATATATGTCATCTTGTTAATACTTCTGAAAAGGTAATATGGCAAACGGAGCATTCTTACCCTAGTAAAGTGCATGAGAAGCCTGATATGATATGAGTATAGTTTGCCAAACTTCCCTCACATGTGAAATAGCTCATGATGATCTTCATTAATGACACATACTTGTCCAAAAGATAAGATAAAGGGAAAATTATTTTCTTATCATTTTTGAACCTTGTCTTAAGATATGGCTCATAAAAACTGTGATGTAGATTTCTTTGCTTGAAACATTTCTCTCCTGCATTTGGAATTCTAGTGGCCTATGATATGATGGCAGGAGATATAGTGAATGTGACCCCGGCTAAAGTGACCTGGTTGTTTTGCAAATTGAGGATGAATTTCTTGGTTAACTACTGATGAAAATTCACCCATTCAACCCTTGGGCAAAACTCAAAACAACCCATGTACTTGAAACATGATACTGCAAGTGGTGATGCCATAAGTTCTATAGTATTAGTGGGTTCAAATCTGATAATTCTCCCTCCTTTCTTGGTTGGCCTCCTTTGCTATCTTTCCCCTTCTTCTAAACTATTGTCTTCTGCCATGCTTTTTAGGTGAAAACTTGAGGGACTAATATATATGTCAAGGTGAGTGAAACACTGAGGAGGTGGAGTGAAATACAGTCAGGATGATTAGAAGGTGACAAAGTCTATGAAGTGTTGTAACTCTGATCAAATAGGTGATTTTGGAAACATACAAGAGAGCTATGCTAGGGTTTCAAAATTTAGGGTGCCAGTTTGCTTCATTGATGGAGAAAAAGAGATACTGGGCCACTTACTTATTATATGCAGGTAATTGTAGCTTTTGTGGCTTGAGAAAATGTAGGAAAGTGGTGTTTTGGTGCTCCTAGGGTTTGCCAGGCTCCTCTAGCCAAATGTGCAGCACCAAGTGCCAGCGCGCAGCATCCTCAACAAACACGCCCTTCAACGCACAACCATGCAACGCCATTGAAATTCACACTGACTGTTTCGGGCAAACACGCCCTTCACTTCACATGGGCACAATGCCACACCCAGGCGCGCAACGACTCTGCCCAACACACCACGTCCAACTGAAATGCGTAGCGCCTCTGAAATTTTTCAAATTCTCACTCAATTTCCTCTTTGGCAAGGAGAGCTTAGGGTTAAAAAGACCTGATGAATTTTGAAAGATGCCTTGAAGATCTTATATAGAGGATGAGTTTGATTTTTCCTTAGAAAAACCCACTTTATAGTGTTTGTTTGGAACTTTTTACTTTGTCTTCAAATCTCTGTCTAATGCTTCTTTTTCTTTATCTCTTTTTAGGTGGATTATGCTTTGATTGAGCTGATTTATTCAATGGCTCATTTCTTGCAGCAAGGAGAAATGCTTGGGCAGCTTATGGGAACAATTATTACATAAAATGACTTTGAATTACATCAAAAATGTGAACAAACTAAAATTCTTTGTTTTTATCTCAAAAACATGTTTTTGAGATGAAAATTACATCAATGAAATAAGAACTGTGTACAATAACCATGACTTGCTACCACTCACGCTTTGTTTATTGGTCTTCCTCATACCTTTTTTGCCCTTTATTTACACTGAAACTATGCTTTTGACCTTGGAAATGAACCCTAATACCTAATGGAAACATGACTGCCTTGACTCTAAAAATAACATAACTGAAACCATAACTAAATGCAACATGGAGATGGGTCAGCAAATGTACCTCATGAGGGAAAATTAGATGTTCTGAGAAGAAGAAGACAACCATCAGTGGATCATTTTTGGCATGACCTAGTGGAATAATTTCAGTATGAGACACCTACAATGAAAATGCAAAGAGCATATTTGATCCCTGATGGAAGTATGCATATACTAACACTAACAGGTTCCCAAATGATAAACCGGGCTCATCTAGGGCCTATGGAACTAGGGTGATGTCCACGGATTGGGGTAGAGCTCATGTATTGGCTTTTGCCCACATGCTAATTATTTTTTTCCCAGCTATCTTTTGCATTTTGTGGTACAATTTCTTGTTAAATGTAGCCAATTATGTTTTTTATTTTTCTTTTAGTTGCTTCAACCTCTGGAGCATCATTCTAGGCCTAAGGTGCGGGAAAGGGGACAAGGAGGCTAGCCCTATGTGGACCTAGAATGGAAATGTGTACCCAGGTGGGAGAAATGATGAATGGGGGTATAGTGAGTGGAAAGGGAGTAATATGTGTAAGTAAGGAGCGGGACCACACACCCAAAGTCGGGTTTTCCTAAGTAGTACCACCCTAGAACCGAATGATCAACAAAGGAGATCCCACGGGATTAAGCTTCAAGGGTAGCAACCAAAAGAGATCAAGGAGACAAGAATACAAACTAAGCCCACTCTTTCCTCCAAATCTCCCCACCAATCCATACCCATAAGTATCCATGATAAGTAAACCCAATACTTAATTATCAAATGACAAGACATACCTTTAGATTCGTGAGGTCAACCTTCAAAAATATGATCAATACAGGTGAGTGAGGGACCACATGATTGTCTGAGGTGGTAGAGAAATGGAACAAGGAGCTAGTAGGAGGCATCAAGAGGTTGTTGGCTGCTGGTAGAGGCTCATCTTGAAGAAAAAAATTCTCTTGGGGATATCACCCATAAAGTGGTGGGTAATAGGCCCAACGGAGAGAAATCGACCTCTTGGCTTTACTGTATATCCCGTCATTCATCGGCAAGGATTCCTAGCCCCGTAGAAGAACACAATCTTGGCTTTACCACAACCCACGGTCTAGCTCATGGGTTACTAAGACAGTGGCCTTACCGTGATCCAGAGTTTGGTTTAGGGACCACTTGGCCATGTGTTTTTCATTCCATAGATCTACTCCACTCAGCTTCGAATCCATCTGGAAACCTAGCTCAACCAAAGTATGAGAAACCATCTCATCAAGGCTATCAGGAAATGGTAAGGCTAGGTTCAAGAACACTGTCACACCTGGAAAATCCATGCCACGCCAAAAAACGACCACATGCAACACCATACATGTCAAATTTAGCAAGGAAAATACACATGCAAATTGACACTTGCAATGAATCATGTTGTAGTTACTTGATCCTTCCTTCCCCTACTTGATCTTTTCTTCCTCTTGCCTTCTTTTCCTTTCTTGTTACAATGTGAAAGTGTTCCAAGAAAACTTTAAGTGTCCAAGAGTGAGAGAGAGAGGGAATAATGAGAGAGCTCCAAAATTGAACTGAAAAAAGGTCACCAAACGATCCTCATAAGCCTTTTTATGAACGAGGCCTCTCTTTTCTTCATTTTCCATTATTTTCCTTCAATTTACTCTTCACATGAAACCTATGACCTCTCACCTCCTTTCTCTCCTAATTTCCATTATTTTCATAAATAATTGTGCCAAAATGTCATTTTTCCTTTCCAAAGCCTTAGTCATTTCCTTTACCAATTTCCTTAGCCATAACAACCAAATGAACACCCCCTAGGATGTCTTGTCCAACATTCAGCTTGGAATAAGAGTCCCATCAATCATGGTTATTATTTTAACTTTTATTACATGGAATTTTCACCAGCGTTGTTACATAAAATCAACCAACAAAACCTTTACAATGATTTTTCTATCCTTATATATCATCAATGATTTTATCTCCTATCCTAGGTGGTTGAATTCATTCACCATAACTAATTTTAACTAGATACATTCAAAATCTGGTGCATATACTTAAAAATAGGAATTGTTTCCCTTATAACCAATCCAAGTTTAAAACATCACTAACTTAGAATATTGAGCAATAAACATTAAACACAATCCCTAGGATAGTTTTACATATATTTACATGCTCAAAACTATTACTAAAAGTCAAAAAATTGATTTTTAAGACAAAATATGGCTAACTATCCAGACTCGCAATGCCATTAGGTAGATTCACAGCAAAACAAAGTGACTTCCATGCTTTATATGGTCGTGGCCTCTATCTGAAAAAATGAAGCAACTAGGTATGCCTAAAATTCTCTTGTGATGGTGATGCTGCTCCTGAGAAAGTTCCAAAACACCTATAGAGCTCTATTTGGCTTGTACCCCACTTTCACAACGCCTTTACAAACTGAAAACTTAATGACAATTTCCTCCATGTGGATTGTTGGAAACATAAAAATGAGCGTTGGAACCTTCATATAACTCCACTTATGACAATGAAACCTTAAAAACTTCACTATCCCACCAATACCAAAGATTATACACAATTGCAGCAAGTCATGGATTGGTGAAATTGTGAAAAATGGGTCTCCAAGTGATACTTGTAGTTCATACAACGTAACACTTGTGAAGAAAATGAGAGAGGTTTATGTCATTTAGCCCATTATTGACAAAAACCTATTTGATTTTGAAAAAAAATCTTCCAATTGTTAGAAAAGCGCGCCAAAAAACAATGATTGAAGCAGGATGAAAAATACAAAATTTTATTTTTTTGAAAAATAGGGCTCTAAGAGAATTATATATATCCCAAGTATAACACCTATGCAGAAACTAGGAGAATTTTTTTTATTTGGACCATGATAGACAAAAACATATTTTGGTCTTCCAAATTTCATCTCCAGTTGGTTAGAAACCACCTTTAAAGTTGACTATGTGAAAATGCATCAGATTTGTTGCAAATCTCCCTGTTTCACAGCAACTCAGATTTGCAACGTCCTTCCTCGGCCTCCAAAGTGTTTTAGAGAAAGGATATGTTTTGAATGAGGGTGATGAAGATCAAAGAAAACATTTAAAGCCTTCATACCTCTATAGCCTTCCTTGAAATCATGATGACCCACTTGTTGATGTGAGAAATGAATAAGGGTGTTTTTGAAATGATGACCATAACATGACATGAGTGACCCTAACTTATTCTCATAACTAACATGACCTCAGAAAGCCCATCTTATAAAGACCAAAATATTGCATTCCATGACCACTTAAGACTCTTCCATGATGACTAATGATCCCTCATGACTACCCTTTTAGTGATGATCCTTGATGACATTACACTTTGGAGTTTAGAAATAGACCCTTTTGACTTAACACTCATGAAACCAAGACTATTGTTTACAAAATGACTTCAAATGAATAGTAAAACAAAAATGACTATGATCCCTATAATATGGGACCCTAACATTGGCTCCAATGGGGATGGCATCCTCCCTGTGAGGTACCAAGAACACTGTAGACTAGTAGCCTAATCCATTGGGTTGTTCCCATTCCTTAAAACCCACAAATTGATTGTTGGTCTGATTTGCAACTGAAACGCGAACTCGCAGACTGTTTCCTTGTTCATATTTCACTAAGAGGACTCTTGATATTTATTGAAAACCAAAAACACAAACTAAAAAACATATTACAAACCAACTTAAAATGAAAACCAAAATTCTTGAATATCAAGCCTAATTGCACACTCATACTCTAATAGTTGAAACCAACTGCTCAATAAAATAACACTGAAATTCCAATATAACCAATCAATTAGCTGCTCAGTTGACATGAATACCTGGCTCTGCTTCAACAAGATCACAATTTAAACCTGTAACAATAAAGGCATCTGATGATATCTTTATTTTTCATGGTGAAAACATGGTTGTTTATTTAAGTAGAGAAAACCTTACATATAATCAACTACAAGATCAAACAAAACATATTATGTTTGTTTATCATCAAGAATTTCTATAATTTGATTGCCATATGATGAGACTTCTTAACTGTGTTGTTTAAATCAAACCTTGGTTTCAACTGTATATTGTTAATTCCATGTTTAAAAACAAAACATCCTTCAATCGTAGTAACTAAAGGCAGCTAGAAAAGGTCCTCAACAAATTGATTTTGATCTTGAAAATTTTAAGTCTAAATTTGAACATTTAAGACTTGGATATCCTTCTCAAGCTTGTCAGCAAACTCCTCTAAAAAGTGAACTTTGTCTTCAAATATGCATTTGCATGACTTTAAATAAATAGCTAATAGATTAGAGAAATATTCATCAATTTGATCATTATCAAAATTATCCCAGTTTTCTTTGAAACCTTTAATAGAAATAGGGTCTACCATTTTGATGGATTAGGAAATCCAAGCTCTGAATTCTTCAAGCGGTGGAGTCACAAGTAAAACCGTAATTTTTGGATCCTTCTTCTAGTGGAGTCTTTGGATCAACTTAAATATTGATTGGAGTCGCCAGGTGAATGGTTCATCCTTCACGTGTCTGATTGTTGTCCACCATCAATAGTCAAATTTGAAACTTTTTATTATCTTTCCCGGGAAGAATAGAACCTTTCGTCCCCGTCAATGATGCCAGAATGTTAGCACTCTGTGATTTCCCTAGGCTAAAAAGGGAATCCCAAAGATAACCACTTATAGTTCATAATATAGCCCTTCTTACCTGCAGAGGTCTCTCTCACTTAGATCACTCAACAAATAGGATATTAGGCTAGGTAATAAGATCAACAAAGTTTGATTTTCAATGGTCTGTTGATGAGAAAAGGAGCAGATCCATTAGGCATGGAGTCATCTCAAAATATATTTTTCCTAGTGAGATGATGGGAAAGAGAGGGTTTCTTCACAGGGGAAAGATAGGAAACTTTGGTGGTGGGTTTAGATAAAATTTCTTAGGGAGTTGAATGTATAAATGGTGGAAAACTAACATATTAGAGCATCAAATCATGGATGAGTTCTAAAGTGTAGCTTTAGCTTAAAACATTGATAACTTGAAAAACTAAAACAGAGCATCCATTAAAGATGAATTATAAATTAATCATTTGGATTTCCAAGAAATAGATATATACATTAAAGGGGTGAAAAACACATAAGTTAACTCACAATTCAAAGGAGCACAATCCACCAAAATTCTAACACAAGAATCCTTGCAAATCACATGTTATTCCATTCCTTCATCAGCAAAAAAGTCTTCAAAATTACAGTGATAAAAAAGTCTTCTCTCGAAACTCAACCAACAGAAGCTTTACATTGCTTTTTTTTATCCTTATACATCATCAAATATTCTATATCCTATCCTAGGTGGTCAAATTCATTGACCAAAACTAATTTTAACTAGATACATTCAAAATCTAGTGCATATACTTAAAAATAGGAATTGTTTTCCTTGTAGCCAATCCAAGTTTAAAATATCACTCGCTTTGAATAATAACCAATAAACATTAAACACAATCCCTAGGATAATTTTCCATCTATTTACATGCTCAAAATTATTACTAGAAGTCAAAAAATTGAACTTTTAGACAAAATATGGCTAACTGTCCAAACTTGCGGCACCATTAGGTAGATTCACAACAAAACAAATTGACTTCCATGATTTATATGGTTGTGGCCTCTATCTAACAAAATGAATCAACTCGGTATGCCTCAAATTCTCTTATGATGGTGATTTTCCTCCTGAGCAAGTTTCAAAATACCTGTAGACCTCCCTTTGGCTTGTACCCCACTTTCGCAGTGCACTGTCTGTTTTCACAGTGCCTTTACAAACTAAAAACTTGATGACCTTTTCCTCCATGTGGAATGTTGGAAACATAAAAATGAGTGTTGTGACCTTCATATAACTCAACTTATGACAATCAAACCTTCAAAACTTCACTATCCCACCAATACCAAAGATTATACAAAATTGCAGCAAGTCTTGGATTGGCGAAATTGTGAAAAATGGGCTCCAAGTGACACTTGTAATTCCTAAACTGTAACACCTGTGAAGAAAATGAGAGAGGTTTTTGTCATTTAGCCCATTATTGACAAAAAAATATTTTAGTTTTGAAAAATTCGCTTCCAACCATTAGAAAAGCCTGCCAAAAAACAATGGTTGAAACAGGAAGAAAAATACAATTTTTTTTTTTTAAATAGGCTTCCAGGAGCATTTCATATCTCCCAAACTATTACACTTGTGCACAAATGAAGAGAGTTTTTTATTATCTGGACCATGCTCGACAAGAAAATATTTTGGTTTTCCAAATTTCATCTCCAGTTGGTCAAAAACCACCTTTAAAGTTGGTTGTGTAAAAACACAGCAGGTTTGACAAACTTGCAATGTCCTTCCTCGACTTCCAAAGTGTTTTAGAGAAAGTATATGTTTGGAATGAGGGGGATGAGGAGCAAAGAACACATTTAAAGCCTTCATACCTCTATAGCCTTCTTTGAAATCATGGTGACCCACTTCTTGATGTGAGAAATGGATAAGGGTGTTTTTAACATGATGACCATAACATGACATGAACGACCCTAATTGATTCTCATAACTGACATTACCTCAGCATAACCAACTTATAATGACCAAAATATTTCATGACATGACCACTTAAGACTCTTCCATTATGACTAATGATCCCTCATGATTACCCTTTTAGTGATGATCCTTGATGAAATTACACTTTGGAGTTTAGAAATAGACCCTTTTGACTTAATACTCATGAAACCAAGACTTCTATTTACAAATTGATTTCAAATGAATAGTAAGACAGAAATGACTATGATCCTTATAATATAGGACGCTAACAACGTAGGTCATGCACCATCCAAGTGTCATGGATGGTATCACAACATGTACGTGCATATGACAAAAGTTGGTCATGCTCTAGACTCTCAAGTTATGAATCATCATGTAATGGAAATGCTGGGTAACGAGGCAACAGAGGTGGTCTGCTCATCTCTCCACACAATGTGACATGTGTAACGACCAATGTCCTCTACATGTTATCTGCAATGGTATGCATGGTCTCATCGTTGAGTTGCAGTGATTGTTCTAGTTCTCTCGGGAATAGCACGCTTTGAGATGGTCATGACAACAATATAAGAGTTGGTGCTACATGCGTAGGGCCCCTACGAGCCCCGACATGATCATAGCTATGTCCCAAGCCGGGTCCATAAGACTTAGATCGAGTGTTGGTGTAATCCAACCTCATGTGTAACACGAACTCTGCATATATATGCTTTCCAAAATAAATGGGGACCTAGTCATGGTGGGGGAACTGGCCCCAAGATCCAATGAATCAATCATAAACAAAAGGGATCACATCAACATTCTTAAAATATTTTAGCAGAATCAGACCAACATGTCTAGCACGACAGATCTGGAAGGATGTCAAACAACTCCCCGTGAAAATCAATGTTCTTGGTGACATTGTTCACCGCCTTCCAAGGACGTGGGCCTCTAACCTCTAGCCTCCTTATACTATGTATGGAATATAGGAGGTGGTTTTGTGGGCCCACACCTCTGGTATGTCTCGATCAACCTATTGATGTTATCCAACATCAAAGACAAACTACACCTAGTAGGCGAACTAGTAGAGATTTTATCCAGCTCTCACGCGATCAATGTTTGTTGGGCCCTAACATCCTCAATTGTGATATTGGCTATAGCGTCGTTCCATGGAGGCATCGATGCTGCACTGTGATCCTCATCTTCACCCTGCTAAGGGTTTACAAATCATAAACATCATTTAACATATATAACAAACTAGAAGCATAATAACATATACATTAAATTCAATCAAGTCAATTGAAGACTATTTAAATTAAAGATAATTTCAAGACATAAACACATAAAGTTTAAATAGGATTTAAATGCAAGAAGTGTAATTGCAACAAGTGAAGAAGGTTCACTATTGGTAGCAAGATCATTAACAAAGACAAAAACACTACCTCTGACACTCTAACTAGTGTCAAAGGGAGTATCTATGAGTGGAACATACACTCTAGTTGGGCTAAGTGATCTATCACGAGCCCGACCATGTATAGCAGATCCCTCAACACTCTGACAGGCTGCAATTGGGGGAATGTATGGGAGATGGCTTTGCAAATTACATCTAATACAGATAAACTAATCCAAGAAAAAAATGTTGACATAGAAAGAATATTGACAAGAAAACTATTTATAAGCTCAAATAGAATAATCTGTGTTGAAGTCTTAAACTTAGAGTCTTTTCTATTATTATAAATTATCGACCAAAGTATTGAGTCCTACGTAAACACAATCTAAAGAAGTGATAAAATCTAACTTACACTTTTTCCCATTTCTAAATAATGCATTTTATCCATAAAGCATAAATATATAAATATATGTAAAAAAAAAAAAAAACCTATTTGCAAAATTAATAAAATTTCATGCCAACCAAATAATCTATAAGACAAGTTCTTATAATGTTTGACTTTGACACATGACATGTACTAGGTGCAAACACATGAAGACAATGTTTTGTTCAACACACTACATAACGAAACTATATGGTACAAATTAGAAAAGAGTCAAAATTCTTATATCCACTTTAAATGCACTTTTCATCATGGATTTAATGTATGTATCAAAGATGCATTGTTGAAACTTGAAATTATATGTGTGTGTGTTATATAGTTAACTCAAAATATAGAAAGTCTAAGTTACAAAATCATTACTCAACTAATAAATTTAAAGAAATTACTATATTTATTACTAAGCAAATATTATATATATGATTTAATAGTGGTTCACCATGAACAACTATATTTCTGGTGAAATTTATTAATGCATTTTAAATAACAAAAAAACCATGTTTTTTAATTATTTCACTAAATTCTTAAGAAAAACTTTAAAACCTAAAATAATTACAAAATAAAATGTTTACAATAGAAAATATTCATAATAAACATATTACCATTGCAGATAACTTCTACAAAAATAAATTTGAGGTTTTCTAGGTTTTTTTGTCTTCAAGGGTTTTCTTGGTTGTTTTTTGTGGGTTTTGTACAATAAGTAATTTTTTTTTTTTTTTTTCTCTCAGATTAATTTATTTTATTTTGCAAAAAAAGTAAAGGACAAGAAACATACCTTGGCTTGAGCCTTTGCATCTTTGGCGGGGTTATGGGTAGTTGGATTGAGTTCCTCTATAGAAATATTTTGTCAAACTCCTTTTTCCTCGCATTCTACAGAAAATGGCTTGAGCAAATTGCGACCTAGGATTTTTAATAAGAAATAGGGCTTGATCAAAAAGCCCCAACTCTCGATTGAGCTTCTAACTTAGGTTAGAAAGGAGCTCGATCAAGGGTTTGTTTAAATGCCCAATCAAGATATGTTTAAGAGCAATTAAAAATTACCTAATCAAGCACTTTAAATTACTAGATCGAACATCTTTTTATCATTAAAACAAGCCCTAGCTTTCTCAAAAAATGCACCTACACCCACACCCACCCTGGTATCATCCACCTCTTAAAGCACTCATCAATATACGAGAAGTACTAAGGCATATTAATATTTAGGCATTGCAAAACTATAATCCCGGTGGTGATGACAAAGGGGAACTTAATAAATAAAAGAAAAACATTTTCAACCGAACCTTTACATAAATTGCACCTACCAATACCGCTAAATCCTCTTTTGCATAGGTTCTCCTAGGTGAGAATCTTAGTCTTCCCTACCAGCCATCCAAAAAAAATTATTTTCAAAGGCATATGCTAGGACCAAAACTACCTGAACCAACATAATTCCACTTGGGCCTGAAGAGAAGAAGAAATACGACTATATCTTCAATACAACAAAATAATCCTCGACAAGACATCCATTCCTTCTAAGTTTATCATCGAATTTCCTAAGAGATGTAATAGCCATATATAAATGTAAAATGTATTTTTCCCAAATAATAGTGTTTTCACCACAATATCCCAACTCTGCAATGCATTTCCAGTTGGGATATAGTTGGAATGGATCAAAATCTGCTCTAATTTGATTGATGTAGAAAATGACCCGGTCATGAAGTAGTTGGATGATCTTGCCTAGAAAAGTGTGTGTGCCCTGCAAACCTTGAATTGAATCAATCCCGACTTCAACCAATGCACCAGATCTAATCTCCCACCTAAGATTTCAAAAAATCCACGGCTTAATCTTCATAAATTCATCCTATGCATAGGAACCATTTCTTGAAGTACCCAACCTAGCCCTGAACCAAGCTTGGAAAGACAAGTTCTTTAAATATTTCTCCTTGATAATCATCTGCAAAATACCAGTTCCAGAAAAGGCACAACAAAAAGTCAGGAGAGCCTATCCGAAAAGTTTAATGTCTTTCTTGAAGTACCCAACCCAGCCTTGAACCATGCCTGGAAAGACAAGTTCTGTAAATATTTTTCCTTAATAATCATCTGCCAAATACCAGTTCCAAAAAAAGCACATCAAAAGGTCAGGAGAGCCCATCCGAAAAGTTTAATGTCTTTTAAACCCTGATGCATATTATATGAATTTTTTGCACATGACCACATAAAATTTGCAATAATGGTATTTATTTTCTTAATGATATGAGAAAATTCAAAAGCGTTGGATTACAAACAAATTTAAGATCAAAAGAGCAATTACTTATGATATCTTGTTAAGTGGAACAGGGACTGCTCCTATTGAAGCAATTGCTATGGTGCGAGTCATAAGGTATTTAAAAAAAATTGAGCAAATGGAAGAGGGTAGATGGCCTTGTTGTATCAATAACTGAAACAATGAAGAAAAAACAAGAAGGCTCAACCGAATAACCAAGACAAGAAACTGAATGGATTGGAATTTGTTATTCAACAAAGATTCTCTGCACATTACATTTCATGGGCATTTGATAGTTTTATATCATCAACCGTTGTTACATAACTAATATATCGGTATAAAACTCTCTAGTTACATTTACCCAAAGTTACTAATTCGTTGTCAAACTAACAAACTCCACCTTGACAACAATTTTCCTAATCCCTTGCCCATGCCCATTCATCATCTTTTCTGCATGCCAAGAGAAGCTAAACACCACCGAAGCTTCTCTACTGTTACTGGCTTTGTGAATATGTCTGCACAATTCTCTCGTGTATGGACCTTTTGAAGAGCTACTTTTCTGCCATCAATCACATGTCTCAGAAAATGATACCTTACATCAATGTGCTTGGTTCTGCTGTGATAGGCAGGGTTTGTAGCCAAGTGAATAGCACTTTGACTGTCACAAAGTACATTCACTTTCTCCTACGTTCTTCCAATTTCATCGAGCAGACCCTTTAACCAGATTGCTTCTTTACTAGCATCTGAGGCAGCTATATATTCGGCTTCAGTAGTGGACAATGCAGTTGTTTCTTGAAGCTTTGACATCCAACTAATTGCTCCACCTGCAAGAGTAAAGACATAACCTGTAGTAGATCTTCTTTTGTCCAAATCACCTGCATAGTCAGCATCTACATATCCGCAGACTAATCCTTCACTACCATTAAAGATGATGCAATGGTCACTTGTGCCTCTAAGATATCGAAGCACCCATTTCACTGCTTGCCAATGTTCTTTACCTAGATTTGCCATGAACCTGTTGACAACCCCAACTGCATGTGAAATGTCAGGTCTTGTAGATACTATCGCATACATTAAGTTGCCTACCGCATTTTCATATGGTACATGAGACATATACTGCTTTTCTTCATCAACTCTAGGACTTAAAATCAAAGAAAGCTTTAAATGGGAAGCTAGTGGAATATTAACAAGTTTCACATTGTTCATAGAGAACTTTTCAAGTATTTTCTCCACATACTTCTGCTGTGATAACCAAAGCTTACCATTTTTCCTGTCTCTATGTATCT
>APFE030596165.1:0-17556 GCA_000404065.3 Pinus taeda
AGTGTAACCCATTATTGTTATTAATAAAACCCCCTTATTATATTTTTGTGCCCATGTAGTCCCCATATTGTTATTATTATGCCCCATAGAAGCTGACTATTGTTATTATTGTCCCTTACATTTGTATCATCCAAGACTTGTTCATTTGTGTAATGTAAAGGAGGTTTCCCCCTCGAAGAGGCTTATTTCTAAGGCATTCATATATCTTTTCTATCTTTTTTTGAGCTGGTTTCATAACATTTGGTATGAAAGCTTTGGATTTTAGGGTTTCGCTACTCCAAATAGGTCATTGTAGTATTTTTGCTATAACTATTTTTCTGTGACATTTCAGAAGCTAAAACAAAAACCCATTTGAGAAGAAATGTTGCTGAAGTGCATGTCTGAATGTTAGATGTGTCTCACCATATGTCCAGATATATGATCTAAGGAAGTTAGGGTTTTTGCAAACTCCCAAATTACGTCCTAAACATGTGACCTTGGGAAAATCGTCATAATTTACTCTCTGAGCAAGAAATTGAAATTTTGTAAGAAGTTACAGAAAGAGGATGGACTGTAGCTTTTTGTGTATAGTTTCAGATCCAAAGGTCGAAATAGTGACACACGGCACATCATACAAGTTTGTTGTACTAAAACATTATATAATCAGGTCATCTTAGGAGATTGGGCATAACTCTTTCTTGAAGAATCAAATGCTGATCAGACTTGCAACATTAGAAAGAGGACTCAGATGGCTACTGCAGGAGACAATTTTAGAACTTTGAGATCTGAAAGTATATAGTTATAGTCATTTCAAGATCACACTCTTGAAATCAAGAAAAGGTGATATTAGGAAGTTTGATGGAATAGATCTAGTAAGTTGGATACTACAGATGGAGCAATATTTTGATCTACATGGTGCACCACTATTACAAAAGTTATATATTTCATATTCATATTTAGAATCGCATAAACGTTTATGGTATAAAGGGATTTGTTCTCGTAAACAACTTGTTACATGGTCAATTTTCATGGAGGGAATGATAGCACATTATAAGGATACAAAGAGCAACACCTTCTTTAGAGAAACACCACAACAATTGGAAGAAAAGAGAGAAAAAGGGCTTTGTTACAATTTTAATAACAAATACATTAAAGGTCATAAGTGTGGTGAGAAGAAATTATTCTACATTGATTGTGTAGAGGAGGAAGGAAAGGATCAAGAAACATCAAAATAAGAGTATATACACCAGGAACCAACCCCAGAGAAAGAAGAAATGAATCTGACCATATCTTGTAAAGCACTGAAAAGAATTACCACTCCTAAAAATCTGAAGATAGAAGGACATATCAAGAAGAAAAATGTTCAAGAAGTGAAAGATCACATCGAGAAAGAAGAAATCAATCTGAATATATCTTGTAATGCCTATTCATGAAGCCACGTAACCCATCATTTGATCCCTCAACAACAGTCATAACCTCAGCACCAGTTTGGGTGAGATTGGAAATCCTACCTTTGCATCTTTAGAATCTCTCCTCATTAAAAACCATTGGGAATGCAATTGGGGAACTTTACTACAAGTGCCTAGAAACAGAGGAATATGCTTGAACCACCTATGACATGCATTTGTGTGGAAATGGACTTCAGTGTCGAATTCCCAGCTGAAATAAACCTAATAAGTAAAGACTTTGTGTGGAACCAGAAACTCAATTATGAAAGTGTCCTCTTCAGATGTCAATCCTGCTTTGAGATAGGCCATCTAGACAAGAATTGCCCAAAAGTTTCCTAGAAAAATTCTGCTAGAAAAAACCACCACTAATCTACATGGTGGGAAGGAGCACAAAAAAAACACTATAGTGTCATCAAATAATAATGCTCTAGAGAAAACTCTGAATCACAAGAAATCGGGAAAGAAAGAAACAAATGTCAAGACAAGCAGGGAAAAAGCCTCGCCCAACAACAAAAAAGTGAACTTGACGACCACTCAAGCATCAATAGTTATGAGGATTTGAATACCGCAGAAAATAAATATTCATTTAACAGTAAAGCAGATCTCCTAGACCAAACTTCTTCTCCAACTATCTTCAAAAGGACGAACACAATAGATCGCGAGGCTAAGACAGCAATGTCCCAAGAAGCAGAAGAGATGAAGGAGATGCAAGATAAAGGATGTTGGAAGACCATAGAGAAAAAAATAAAGCTACAACACCAATCTCGCCAAGAAAGACAAGGAGCCAGACAATTAAAAACTAAGAAAATTATAGGTCCGATAGACCAATTTGTTCTCAGTGGATGTTAACTACTATCATCATCATCATCAATATGTTAAATGATTAATGATGTTAATGGATATTTTTTTAAAACATATTAATCTATCAACATTAATGAAAAAAATTATGATAAAATTTTGCATTAATCACATTATTATTGTTTTGGTAGTAATATTTATTAAAAATAGGTATTATATTGATTTAATATGTTAACTGATTAATGATGTTAATGGATATTTTTTTTGAACATATTAATTTATTAACATTAATGAAAATAAATTATGATAAATTTTTGCATTACTGACATTATTATTGTTGTGGTACTAATATTTATTAAAAATAGTTACTAATATTGTTTTTTATCTTAAAATATTATGCTATCAAAATGTTTATGTTTTTTTTGCCAACCTTCAAATTAACTTATTGTACCCTTTATATATATATATATATATATATATGGATTTTTAATTATATTTATACATTTTAAAAATGATATAAATTTATCTTAACCAAATACAATTAAAAAAGAAAAAAGAAAAAATACAAATCTCATTATAATTAAAACTCAATATTATAAATAAATATTACAAATATTATACAATAAAAAGATAAGACTTAATTAAATATATATATAATACACATATTCATGTTTATAATAAAATTCATCGCTAATACAAATCAACATAACAAACACAGGCATTCATTGACAAAACACTTCATAATCATACTTAATCAATTTCAAATAAACAAAGATACAATATACAATTTCAAAGGTAATGGAATACAAAATTTAAACACATACATTCACAAACATTGATAATGCCACCCACACATACAAACATTTGAAAAAAGAAGTTCTGACATGTATATGCAATTTCAGACAACACCTACAATACAAATTTAAATGAGCAAATATACAATCTAAAATTTGTAAATATCAAACACAAAATACAAATTCAAATAAAAAACACATAATATACAATTGAAAATAAGGAAACATTCACCATACAATTTTAAGTCAATAAAAAGAAAACTACAAAATTAACTGCAATCACAATTCAATACAGCAAACACACTATTGCAATTTCAAGTCACCTACAATACAAATATTCATAGATAAGCACATATATATCCAATTTCGAATAAAGGAATATACAAAGTAAAAGTTGAAATAAACAAACATATAGTATACAAATTCAACTAACACACAACATACAATTTCAAGTCAATAAAAAAACACTAAAATATGATTATGCAACTTTAAATAAAAGTAAACTCATAACATACAAATTAAAATATACATTATACATACACATTGAAATTCATAATTCAATACAACAAACACATGATTACAATTTCAAATTAGACAAGATATTCATAAATATACATTCATATAACCATTCACGTATATATGTAATTTCAATAAAATAAACACACAAAATACATGTTCAAATAGGAAAACAGGCAATATACAATTTCGTGCCCAAATATAGAAGAAAATAATCATTCTGGAAACCACTCATATATAAGCAATTTCAAACAAGCAAACACACAATTCAACTAAACACACCGTCAAAACCACTCACATATACATGCAATTCAACTAAGCACAAGCTTACACAATTTAAAATGAACAAACAATGATGGTGCATAGTTTGAATTCAAAATATCAACATAAATACATAAAACATTTTCAAAATCACAAACATATATATATACAAATTCAAATAATGTTACAACTTTCTACATTTAGAGTTATAGTATTTCCAATGAATTAATTAATTCCCAAATTCCTTCACAAATATCTACTCATTAGAAACTAATGATACAAAAAAAACCTAACCTCAATGTAATAAATATAAATTGGTATGGTAAAGTCAAACAATAGTCGCAATAAAGATATTTAGAAAAGTAAGAGATACCTTTTCCTTCTCTATCCCTAGAACTATAAATAAGCTTCATTTCGAATAATAAGCTTCATTTCGAATACCAGGTTTGAAGGTTAATCCCAAAGTTAAAGATGTGACAATCTAAAAAAGTTCCAAAAGAGATTCAGTTCTTAGAGACTAACTTAAGGATATTTTACTAAAATCTAGTACTCCTCGGGGCTGTTTGAAACACAATGAAAATTAAATTTGGTACCATGAGTAAGGCATAACTAGATATCTATTTTTCTTAGTTTTGAATTTTCCATCATGGATAGTCAAAGTGCTAAATATGTAACTCTTTCAAGTATTGCAAAATTTTCATGAAAACTAAGTTAAGGATATTGTATCGAAAATTCCTACTCTTCGAGCTATTTCAAACAATTAAAAATTAAAATAAGTACCATAAGGTAAGACATGCTAAAGTGATTTTTATTTTTAGTTTTGTGGCAATTTCAAACAACTAAAAATTAAAATAAGTACCATAAGTTAATACATACTAAGGTGGATGTTTTTGGTTAGTTTTAGCTTGTTTTGAATTTCCCATTGGGCATAGATGAAGAGCTAAGCATGAAATATCATTTCTTCTATTTTCAAAACAAAATATTTTGTTCTTGTTTTGAAAAAAGAGCATAGACTACTAAGGAAAACCACTCAACAATAAAAAAGAACCTAAAATAAGGAAAGAAAGGACACGTCTACAGATGCTAACAACTAATTGTGAAGACACCACAAAAAGATATGTATGATTACCATACCTTGTAAGTAAAAGTAATTATGAGAAATTGAAATAGATTCTCTTCAACTCAATGTCAAATTGGATAGTGAAATTATTAAAATAAATAAAACCCAAAGGATATAACAAGTATGCAACACTTGTTGAGACAACAAGGAAGAAAAGTTTATCATAATGCTTAAATGTAACACATTAACTCATTCTATCATAATGCTTCAATGCCACACATTAACTATTGAAGATGACAATATAACAAAATTCCAGGTTATGTCATGTAAGGGAAATATATAGTCATGACATAGAAATTTTTGTTGCGGGTAATCAACGATTAAAGGTAAACGTTGAACTAACTTATAACACTATGTAGCAAATTGTGTGAAATTACCAAACATTGTACTTTATCTACATTGTAAAGTTTTGAGCTTATTTGTAATCTATCATGACTCAATCTTGCATAGTATCAACCTAATAGCATTGTATGGAAGAATATTTGTTACCATTACCTTTTATAAATTATAAGGGAAATCATTAGTTATTAAAGGATGTTTTTTCAAGCTAATAATGTAGCTTAGTTATTCATTTTAATTCAAACAACTAGCATTTTGAATAAATGAATGCCCCAAAAATGAGGAAAATACTAACAAACAAGACATCCTCACCAATTACCAAAAATGGTTCGAGAATATATACCTAAACCAACATTCTTCCTATAACCAACTGAGGTCTTTTCCTTAATATCAATGTTTGGAACGAGCATTGAGTACAACAATAGTTTTCATGAATATTAAATAGGAACACACAATCAA
Organism: Pinus taeda; assembly: GCA_000404065.3. NCBI lineage: Eukaryota > Viridiplantae > Streptophyta > Pinopsida > Pinales > Pinaceae > Pinus > Pinus taeda. Next base: position 5,715 of record APFE030596165.1, read on the forward strand.
GTTAATTAAATTGGATTTTAATTTATGCACATGTAATGTTCATGGTCAAATGCATACTTTGAGAAAACTATCAAGCACATACCTAAGATCAAATCAAAATGTGGGTAGGAAAAAAAATCATAAGTCTAAAGAAGCCATATCAAATTGGGACATTGAGAATAGTAGCCATTCAAAAGAGGGAAAGTCCTCGTGCTAAAAAAATGTAGTCTACACTGTGCACATCTTGTTAGGAAATTAAGAACAAAAAAATGTTTTTCACTGGCCTACCTATAAAAATGGAAGTGTAGTGATAGTTGAAAAATGTAAATACTAAATAATAATTCATAGAAATATATATGTGACTTGCAGTTTACACAAATTGGTTTAAAAAAAATCCCATCCACCCAAGTACATCATACACTGTTAAATCTCAAATCCAACTACATTAGTGTTAATAAACAATATTCTGTTACATTTCTAAAAGCACTTAGTAAGTTTCTTTCCTAGATAAGTAAAATGGACAAGAATCCTACTCCACTAATAAATAGAAAAAAGTTTATGGAAGACACAAATAAACTATGAGATTTAAATACAAATTTAATTAGGAGCTTTGAGATGTTCATGATATTTTCTTTTTGGCTTGGCTACGTGAAATATATCATAAGGTGACTGTTTTGATGTTCATTTGAGTTTTCCAACCATTTCATTTATAGGCTACAATAATTGTTGTATTCCTATCAAGACCAAAAAACATGCCTCATTATAAAAATTCACACACAATTCCACTTGCTCTTTTTAAAATTTATTAAAAACATTTTGTAAATTTATCAAAATACTTACCCTATATACATATTACTTTACAATTTTAAATAAAATATTATATTAATATCGAATAAATTTCATATAACAACTATTAAATAAAATAAAAAATAAATAACATAATATATCCATCACACTCTCTAATCTTATTCCACACCCTCCATACCCTACTTCAAACATAAGAAAAATAAATAAAATGAAAAATGAAAAATAAATAGACACTTAATTATAAACTTAACATCTATATAATAATACGAGTAAATAAAAAAATAAATAAAAGCAAAAACATGAATCGAAACCCTATTGTTTTCCCTTCGGAAAAAGCATTAATTGAAATAGAAAAAAAACAACAAAAGCATCCACCCAACCAAAAAGGATGAACCTGACAATCAAATCAGCCGCTCAACGTCGACCCAAAAAACAAGAACATGGCAACAAAAGCGCGTGGACAGAAAAATCATGAACCTGGCAACAAAAGCATCTGGGTGGATGGAGAAAGAATGAAACTTGCAACAAAAGCATCAGCCCAACCTGGATGGAAAGAGCATGGAAAAAGCATGAGCTTGTTAACAAAAGAATTAGTGCAACCTGGACGGGAAAAACATGAACATGGAAACAAAAGCATCAGTGTGGACGGAAGAATCATGAACCTAGCAACAAAAGCATCAGCGTGGACGGAAAAACCATGAACCTGACGGAAAATTCATGGTCCTTGCAATAAAAGCATTTACCTCGCATCTTTTTCAAAATAGAAAGCACAAGAATAGAAATTTAAAAAAAACAAAAGCATCAACCCATTCGTTTCCAAAAAAACAGAAAAGCGCGAGAATTGAAAGTTAAAAAAAAAACAAATAAAAAATGAACCCTCAATTTAGAGGCCGTAAAACACTCTTATAGCCGTTGAAGGAAGGAGTTGGGGAATCCCTATATATATTTATATTAAGTCTTTATGTTTATATCCAGTTTGGTATGCTTGTGTCGGGGTGGTTTGAGTTTTGGGTCTATTTTCTATTGATGTTTAGGTTGAGTATGTGAATATTCTATAAGAGGAGGAGGTTTAGAATAGAAGGGAAGGGAATGGCACCAATGATAGAGCTGGGAAGTTGATTTAAGTTGAGTTGTTTAATAGTTTTTTTGGGCTTATAGAGATCATTTATCTCTCAGAAATCGTATGGATCAAATTCAATTCTATTTAATCTTGTTTCACTGTTTAATCATCTTTGCTCTGGTGCGATAACTAATTCCATTTCATAACCTTATATTTTTGTTGGGTGCATTGCAAATTATTGGCAAGGAAATGAATGAAAGAAGAAACTAGGTGGTTGCCTAACCTATTTAGGTGAAGAAATTAAATCTAATCCCAATTCCAGGTATTTGTATATGTATCTCTCTTTTTGATTAGTTTAAACATAGTGCTTTAGGCATTTTATATTGAATTTAAGCCTTTGATTCCTCCTCAATAATTCCCTTGTGTATGTGGCTCTTCACCAATTTATCCTATCCCCCAGGAATTCAAGTATCAATGTCTCTCTATTATTAATTTATTTTCCTGTGTAACACCTCTTCTTCTTTATTAGATTAACCCATGGTTGTGTCTTGTGTTCTTTGTTCCTTTAACGTGTGGTTTGGTGGTTTTTTTTCCTTTTTTTTCCATAACCTGTTGTGCCATGTGCATCAGCCATCGTTTTAAGCCCCTGTTTCCTCAATAATTTACCCTTGTGCCAAGTGCATCAGACATGGATTTAAGGCTCTGTTTCCTCCTCGGATGTGTCCACCATATCAGTTCTATTAAATTGACCAGACAGTTCTATTAAATTGACCAGACATGGATTTAAGGCTTTGTTTTCTCCTCAAATGTGTCCACCATTCGAATGAGTTTTACATTTAAAGCTATGTTTCCTCCTCCATTATTTTAACCATACCAATTCTATCCACGTGTGTAAGCATGCATGTCTTTGGATTCAGATTCAAGTCCATAATTTTAACCATACCAATTCTATCCACGTGTGTAAGCATGCATGTCTTTGGATTCAGATTCACTTTAACCGTGTATGCATGTATCTGTGTATTGTGTTATGTGTCAATTAAACCCGCCCACCAATGAATTTATTTTTTGTTCAAACTCAGTAATGGAACCATCTTCCCACTTCTATCATCTTAGGGTTACCCTTCCTTTCTTTCAATAGGTTTATTGAACTTTCAAATTAATATATAATATCCAGTTTCAAATTACTAATATATATACATACACCTCAACTCCCTTCTATGAGTTACTGGTTTATTCAAATTTTATTGATCTTAGCTCACCTCTTTCTTTCCAGTCAATTGGGAATTCTTAGTTATATATGTATAGTTATTCGTCTTCTTTGGGAATTCTACCATTCTTACTCTTTTTTCTTGGAGATAGTTTAAGCTACGTAAATTGAAATGGCCTTGTACATATGTTGTTTTATATTTTTCACACAGCCACTAGAAAAACCTCTCATACATTTTAAAAATCAAATTAATTATATCATTAATTACGATACATAATCATAATTCATACTATTTTTTGGGTTATTTTATAAATAACCATATTTGTTTATTTATTTTATTTTCATGAATGACTCACAAATAACTATCTTACATATATATTTTTATTTAAATTATTTTTTTTTGGATTATTTTATGAATATTAATATTTATTTATTTATTTATTTATGATGTGTATATTATTGCAGGCTTGTTTCTAGGAATGACTCATAAATAATTGTTTTACACATATATTTTTATTTAAATTATGCTTATTATATTTTGGATTATTCCATAAATAACAATATTTGTTTATTTATTTATGATGTGTATATTATTGCAGGCTTGTTTCTAGGAATGACTCATAAATAACTGTTTTACATATGCGCTTAGGAAAAGTTGAAAGGAAGGTAAATTTGTTTTCATTATTTATATATGCCATATAAATCATTATTACTTTTATATAAAAAATAAATTCATAATTTTGATTTCATTGTATATATATGTAATATAAATGATTATTACTTTTATATAAAACAGAAACTGATCATTTTTGTTTTCATTATTTATATATGCAATGTAAATGATTATTATTTTTATATAAAAAAGAAATTGATGATTTTCGATATATTTTGTTAAAAATATATATTTCTCTCTAATATTTATGTTGTATTGCACGCAAATCTACTTACAGGAACGACCTCACCTTCTATTCTTGGGAAAAGTGTTTTTCCCAAAGTAAATATTGATGTAGTTATATACTATTATTTTCTCAAATATTCTACGAGAATTATGCACACAATTATTGATAAAGTTATTTTTATGGAAGGGGTTCAAAATACTCCTTCCAAGTGCTCAAGGGGGATTGGGCACCATTCTTCTTTGACTAGTGTAGTATTTCTTGTTTGTATTGCCCATATTTCTTTAAACTCATATGCATCACAAGACATTTTTTAACACACATTTACTCTACAACATTTATATTTGAAGCATGTTATCTTACAATTCAATGATCATCCATTCATATTATAACACTTTTCCCAATTGTATTTAAGCCAAAACACAGTTACATTGGAAAAGGTTTAATTTTTTTTTTACAAAATTACAAATTATACAATCTTCCACAATGCATTGAAAGGCGCCAAGTATCTCTCTAATTAACAAGCCCTTCATATTCGAATCTTTCTTATTTTTTTTTTGCCCTTTTCTATTTCATTGGTTTTTAAAGCTTTTTATATTGTATTATTTTATATATTTATATAATTAGATAAGAGTATATACATATAATTTAGCTTCTTATATATACTTGGTTAAATAGTACGATACAAATTTACTTATTCGAATTTCTATATATATTTTTCTGATTTTGAAAATGTTTAGTTGAATTGCATGAGATATTTTTCTGATTTTGAAAATGTTTAGTTGAATTGCATGAGTGGTTTTGACCGTGTGCTTAGTTGAATTGTGTGTTTGCTCGTTCGAATTGCTTATATATTAATAGTTGTATGAATGTTTATTTATGAATATATGTATGTAATTTGAAATTGTTATCATGTGTCTGTTGTTTTTAATTATGAATTTCAATGTGTATGTACAATGTAGATTTTAATTTGTATATTATGAGTTTACTTTTGTTTAAAGTTGCATAAGCATATTTTAGTGTTTTCCTTTATTGACGTGAAATTGTATGTTGTGTATTTAGTTGAGTTTGTATATTGTATGTTTCTTTATTTCAACTTGTACTTTGCATGTTTCTTTATTTGAAATTGAATATATATATATATATATGTGTGTGTGTGTGTGTGTGTGTGTGTGTGTGTGTATTATATGTGACTTGAAATTGTAATAGTATGTTTGTTGTATTGAATTGTTATTGTAATTAATTTTAGAACGCAAATAGTGCACAAGTTTTACTTTGTATATTGTGTGTTAGCTTATTTAATGTTGTGATGGCATGTTTGAATGTCTCTCTTTGAATTGACTTGACATTGACATTGTATGATGCGTATTTCCTTATTTGGAATTGTATATTATGTGTTTTTGTATTTGAATTCGTATTTGGTGTTTGATATTTAAAAATTTAAAATTGTATTTAAATTTGTATTCTAGGCATTGTCTGAAATTTCATATACATGAGAGAACATGTTTTTTCAAAGTTTTGTATGTGTAGGTGGTTTTGTGAATGTTTGTGAATGTATGTGTTTAAATTTTATATTCCACTGCATGTATATACTTGGTAAAATAGTAGGATACATATTTACTTATTCGAGTTTCTATATATATGTTTATGTATTTATGTTGATATTTTGAATTCAAATTGTGTACCATATTTGTTTATTCATTTTAAATTGTGAAATCGTGTGTTTAGTTGAATTGCATGTATATGTGAGTGGTTTTGACCGTGTGTTTTGTTGAATTGTGTATTTACTTGTTTGAATTGCTTATATATGAATAGTTGTATGAATGTTTATTTATGAATATATGTATGTAATTTGAAATTGTAATCACGTGTTTGTTGTTTTTAATTATGAATTTCAATGTGTATGTATAATGTAGATTTTAATTTGTATATTATGAGTTTACTTTTGTTTAAAGCTGCATAAGCATATTTTAATGTGTATGCATATTTTAATGTTTTCCTTTATTGACGTGAAATTGTATGTTGTATGTTTAGTTGAGTTTGTATATTTTATGTTTCTTTATTTCAACTTGTACTTTGTATGTTTCTTTATTTGAAATTGATTAAGTATGTTTACTAAGTATTAAAATTGAAATTTATTAAGTATGTTTAATTATAATGATATTTCTATTTTTTATTTCTCTTCTTTAATTTTATTTGGTTAAAATATATTTCAATCATTTTGAGAATGTATAAATTTAATTAAAAATCACCATATAAATACTAATCTTATTTAATAATTTTATTTTATTTTTGAATTAAATTTTCAACATTATTTTTTTTGTGTAAATTGGACTATTTCTATTATAATACAAAAAGAGTACAGAGGGTTACATTTGCCGCCATGGGTCGGCAACTTGAACAAGATGACAGTGAAACTGAGACTGTGCCCGAAGAGCTATCCGCTGACCCCAAACAAGAGCTATGACAGTGTTCAAAACTGCAAAAAACTGACCCATCCTCTCCCTGCTGTCGCAGGGGAGGAGTTTACAGACTCTTACAATTCTGTTAAGGTGCATATCGTCACTGAAATTACAGAACAAGACCGACCTATATTCCGACATAACCATTACAGACGCTAAGGCTAGAAGCCAGGACAGAATAAAGCATAACAGACTCTGAAACGGAAAAGGACATAGACAAAACTGACTCACGATATCGACCCGCTGCCATGACCCCGAACGTCCACGCTGCAAGCTTAGGTGTAAGGGCTGGGTGGCTCCTCCACTGAAGGCGGGATGAATTTGCCATCTGGTTCCTCCACCACCGGGCAGCCAGAGAATTCTGAAGCGCTGGAGTCGGAGTGCGGTGCGGTTCCTCCCCCACTTGGGCCAGCGTTTCCCCTCGCCACTTCACCCTCGGCATCCACAGGCTGAGATTACTGCCCCCGAGCAGGCGGTGGTGGTCTAGGAGCTGCTGGGTTGCCCGACCAATCATGGTGCTCGCATTTTTCAATGTGCACAGAGACAAAGTACACGACATTGTCCAATATGCAAGTGTGTCTGAACCGGGTGGATGAATGCCCACCAAACGGGCATGCCAAAGAACGTCCTCTGCCTCGCCCTCTTCCGCGCTCTGTGGAACGTGGCGGGGGATTTCCTTCCGAAGATTCTGAAGAATGAGGTTCAGAGGCCAAAGATCTGGCTCTGCCTCGCGAGCCACCCCGCCTACAGGCACCCCGCTGTCGTTCTCGCGGCATGTTGTGAACACCACTGCAACAAGATTGCACTGGGGTCGCTGTGAAATTGAACCAGCACCGTAATTGAACCAGGACCGAATTCGAACCAGCATAGGAATTGAGCCGGGACAGAATTCGAACCAGGCCCAACAAGATAACCAGAATACGAACCAGGCCCAACAAGCTAACCAGGCCCAACAATCTAAGCTTGAAGCCGGAGCATTCAGAGACATGATGCTGGTTAATCTCTGACCCGCATTGTACCATAGAGCCACCATACAACGACGGAAATCGACTAACACTCCCAAGTTGAAGCCTGGTTGCAGAGAACTAGAACTTCGCTCTCCTGCAGAATGACCCTCTCTGATCATCGAGCCGAACCCACTCCCTCTTAACCTTGCGTCTGCGGTGGAGGTCCTGTCTTTAATGCCGGCCGGACGGCTTCGGGAGCCTTCGGCCCAAGTGGCATGAAGCGACGGCCACTTGGCATTGAATGCCGCCGTCCACTCCAATAAATTCTTACCTGTCACTCGCATCCGGGAAAATTTTCAACATTATTATTATTATTCTTATTATTTATTTATTTTTCTTCGTATTTGTCATTTTCCATCTAAAGATTAGTAACTTAATTTGAAAATTTGCAACAAAACATAAATATTTTGATAATATAAAGTTTTAACATAGAAAACACATAATTAGTAACTATTTTTAATAAATATTACTACCATAGCAATAATAATGTGATTAATGCAAAATTTTATTATAATTTATTTTCATTAATGTTAACAAATTAATATGTTTTTAAAAAATATCCATTAACATCATTAATCATTTAAAATATTAAATCAATATAATAACTATAATTAATAAATATTTCTACCACACCATTAATATTTTGATTGATGCAAAATTTTATAACAATTTATTTTCATTAATGTTAATAAATTAATATGTTTTTAAAAAACATCCATTAACATCATTAATCGTTTAACATATTAAATCAATATAATTAAATCATATCCGCATGTTGATAAGTAAAAGATCCCATATAAAAGTTTTTGCGGCATATAAGTTTACACATTCACGTGGTTGACCGTGTTAGTAGAGATTATAATATTGAAGCAAAGAGGAGTTTTTTTAATTGTTAATGAAAATTAGCATAACACATATTTAAAAATAAACATATTTTGACATTTTAAAATAGAATATTTCAAGCAAATGAACATGAATCAATCACTATATTATTCTATAAGAAAATATTAACTCAATGAAACATTTTCATGAATAAATTGATGTATTAATGTTAAGTCTCCTTGTTTGTTTGGGAAAATCCCATAGGTTGAGTTAAGGAAATATGGAAAATATGATTTAACCAATAGGAGAACCTTTAGGGAACCTATTAGATCCATGCATATGCCTGTATCTAAACTACTCAACTTGTTGTAAGTCTTCTTATGTGTTAGCACTTGTCGAGTCTAGTAGAGAAGGGAAAAGGGGAAAATATTAAGCGAGCAAATCAATATCAAAGGTCCTAAAAAAAATTCTTTTAAGGGGAAACATATTCTTCTCTCAATAAGTCAGGATCCCTCATCTGGTCATCGAAAAAATAAGTGCCAATGCACAATCTATTAAGCTTCTAGTGTAGGGAGGTGAAGCTAGTGACTTCACCATGGTATTATCCAGGCTTGCTGGTAGCGAAGAAACTTTTGTGCTCTTGAAGTGAATTCATCAGGGTACTATCTAGGCCTGCTGGCAGCAGAGCAACATAAAACATGAAAAATCATCTTATGAAAATCATAATTTGTCGTGCACATTACCCTTCCTTATATTGAAATAATTGTGATATGGTGTATGTTTTATCTATCTTCCAACCAAGCTAAGAAAATTGAGATGCTATGTGTAAAACTGGGTCGAAGAGGGGAGGTTTGTGGTTTAGAGTTTAGAATTTAGGGTTTGTGGTTTAGGGTTTAGAATTTACGGTTGAGGATTTAGGGTTTGTGGTTTAGGGTTTAGGGTTAAGCATTTGCAGTTTAAGCTTTAGGGACTATGCTTTAGGGTTTAGGGTTTATAACACTTTATAAAATGCTTAGGGCTTATGCTCTTCCCTTATTATAGATATTGGTAAAATTCTTAGTGTTTATGGCTTAGGGATTAAGGTTTGGGGTTTAGGGTTTATGATTTAGGGTTTATAGCATTTTAGTAAATTCTTTTAATAAGAACTTAAATAAAAGTTACAAATAGTTTTTAAAATGTTATAAAATTCTTAGGCTTTAGAGTTTAAGGTTTAGGTTTTATAACAATTTAGTAAACATTTTTAATATACATTTAAATAAAAGTTACAAAACACTCTTTAAAATGTTATAAATTAATAAGGGTTTAGGTTTTAGGGTTTAGGTTTAACGGATTAAGGTTTAAAATTTATAACACTTCAGTAAATTCTATTAATAAACATGTAAAAAAATTACATAGGGTTTAGGTTTTAGGGTATAAGGTATAGGGTTTAGGGTTTAGGGTTTAGGATTTAGGGTTTAAGGTTTAGGATGGGACCCAGCCCACAATCAAACATATAACTTGACAGAAGTTTGTCCATCGCTATTGATGAATTCGGATTTGGTTGATGATTTGGCTTTTGATTAATGTTATGATCAATGGATATTTATGTTGGTGGTTGCAATAATTTAATAAGGATCATAAATATGAAACTGACCTATCCTCCTGCCTCAGTCCTCATTTCCTGCATGATGATTATGCAAAACCCTTTGCCATTTTGGTCATTTTCAACATTTCTTTCTGCTATGAGAGCTCTGCAAGGGTTTCTTTGGAGATGCTCTGTTTTGGTTTTGTTTACGAATGAGTGTGGTCCGTGAGCTTGCATGTGTTGTTGGCAGCTGCATTCCTTGTTGTATAGTCCTGTTATGCATTCTGGAGGTTAGTTTGCTCGTTTTCCTCTGCACAATGAGTTATTTCATCTGCTCGTACCTGGAATCAATTTCTGGTTTGGTTTGTCGGACTTTCAACTGTTCCCTTCTGTTGTTGGTTATTTTTGTTACTGCTTTGCTGCTAAAATCATTTTACTATTGTTCCCATGTGCATGGGTTACAGGCATAATGGTTCACTTGGCTATGTCTTTCAGGTATTTTTTTCTTTCCTTGATTTATCTCTGCCTTCTCCTAGTTTAAAAACTAACAGTGTCTCCTCCTTTTGTCTCAGGTCATTTCCTGTGTTCTGTGGCTCTATAGGATGAGGGTTCTTGTTCAATCGCACTCCCAGGTGAGATTATGTTCTTCCCTTACTTGTATTGTGTCTCTGCTCATTCATTGTTATGCGTGTTGTGCTTGACACTCGCTTGTTCTGCTTTCACAAGTCAAGAATTTGACCTCGGGCGTGGATGGTTTCAATGCCTCGGTTTGTAAGCCCTTCGACGCCTTTCTGGTAGGATCTGTCAGCACAGTTTCATTGAATTGTAGTTAGGGTTTGTAGTTTTCTAGTGGCCACGCCTCGGCATTCATTTGCTATATCTTGTTTGAGTCATTACACAACCTGGGCACATCTTTGTTTACAATTCTGGTTTGTAATTTGTGTGGGTTGAACTTATTGGTTAGGCTCGAGGGTTTCACGATGACAAACCCTTGACTAGGGTCTGCCCTGTCTCGCAGTCACTGTTTATTCTATTTGTTTTGACAATGTAATGCTGGACTCTTATATAATAACAATTATATGTTTTCTTTATCTCTATTCCATTTGGAAAAGAAAAAGAAATGGTATATAGCAGGTTGTAATGAATTACCTATGTTTGGGTTATCCAATCGATACTCGAATTTGTTTTTCTTCATTCAATTGTTTCGCTGTGTGGACATTCTCTTGGCCGTGAGATTGTTTACTTGTTTGTCTATTATGGTCTTGCGACCATGCATGCAATTGATAGTGCTTTGTTTCTTAAGGGAGGAAAAACATAAATTTGTAGGCCTGCACTTTGTTATTTCTAAATCCATTAAACAATAGAGAAAATATAGCTGCACAGTATGTAGACAATAGTATAGATGGATGAAAGATAAATGTGTGCTCTGTCTCTTTTTATTATTTGTATCCGAAAATGCTGAACCTTTTCAATGATTTTCATTGTTACAGTTATATGCTTTGTCTACAGTTAATGGAACTGTGTTGTTACTTTTAGTTGTAGACCTTATAGTTACATAACTATTAAGTATTTGGTTCTGTCTATATGGCAAGATTCTACGTTAGACACATTTGTATTTTTCCTTTTAGAATGACAAGACAATTATTAATCTGTTGTTAATTAAAGACAACAAATAAATGACCCTAACCGACCAAACTACCCTTGATTAATACTGAAATTTAAAAATAAGACAAAATCCTACACCCTACTTTGACAAACTGAACATGAAGAAAACCAATATGCTAATTCGACATTCCACCCTAGCAGAGACCAACACCTGGTCATGGTGCCTTAGCTGGATGCTCCCGCATCAGGCTCCCGAGACAAAAAGAAATCATGACTCTGGTCCATGAGCTTCTCGACTAAAGAACCTGTCTACTCAATTTGTCTGGCATCAAGCCACGAACTGTCCTCAATAGGACAGGTCTTCCACTTGACCAGGTATTGTTGATACTTCTTCTGATGAGTTCCTTTGGCCACCTGAGTGTCAAGGATGCTC
>APFE030596175.1:0-10637 GCA_000404065.3 Pinus taeda
GACCCGAGAGAGCCTTCTCATACCTTGTAGGGCTAGCTACGAGGTGAAATGGTTTGATGTAGCCTTGAGAGTTTGTCTATCTCAGCCTAGGTGAATTCCAAGCGCTAACAGGAGGGAATCTAGATTAATGGGAATTTTGACACAATGGCATATCGGGAGTTTCACCGGTCTATTCATCAACTAATTTTGTGGAGGATCCTATCTATATTTGACTCTAGATGGAAGTCTCGGCTTGGGAGGTGGAAGCCAAGGACAACTGGATCATGATTAAATTTATTGAGTTTAACATTTTGGAGTTGGAGGATCGAGCTAAAGGGTGGTTGGATTCAGTATTTGGCTCTATCTGCCTTCTTCTTGAATGATTCCATGCAAAATTAGGTCATCTTTCCCTCAAAGGGTCATGTTGGTGGATTCCAAGCATTGTATTCTTTGTGACAAGTTCCAAACACTCTCTAGGTTGATCATGATTTGAGTTGCATTTTGGAATTTCTTGGCAATTTATCTCTACAAATTACTCTTCTTCCTCCCTCCTATAGAGTAAATTTGTTGGAGAATATTGAAAGGGTACACAAGACAAGTGGGATATATTATAGCCCAAATGGAAAAGTTAAATCTGCATTCTCCAAAAGAAGCAATCACACTTCTCGCTCATCTAACTCAGTGGATATGAAGTATCCATAGCTTCCAAATCTCAATGAGCTAGCAAATCATGATATGGGACAGGAGGACAAGCAAGACGAGGGTACCATATGAGTCAAGTTATATATATAGCCAGGCCATCATATAAGCTATAAATTTTGTCTGTTTTTAGGAATTTTTTAAAGGATTTACACATATTTAGCTTTTGAAATTTTTGAAATGTATATATAAAGACATATAGAGTCATGGTCGACCCAGTCTATAATAGAATCATTCTCACAACCTTTAAATATTATTTCTTTATCTATGATGTATCGTTGCATTCCTTGTGTGGATTCATAATATCAAAATTACAATTATGGTTAAAAGAAATTACAATATGGCATTTTAGGAAGTAACTATCTTATAGGACTAGCTACAAAAACAACTAATTTATTATCCATGGAATTCAACTCCCTACAAATGTGTATAATATTGAAAAATAACAAATTCTAGATTAACTGCCAAATCGCTTGCGTATATATTTTTAAAAGCTTCTTTATGGAGGGTAAATTTTCTTAACCAAAATAATGATAAGCTCTTAGTTTTTGAAAAGAATAAGATGATAACAACCTAAATTAAAGGCATTCTCAAATCCAAGAATTAAGATTTCAAATTCTATTGCATTATTTATACATGTAAACTCAAGCCTATAAGATGAGTTATAATTGTTTTTCCTAGAAGAGAGTAAAGTGTAATACCTACTCCATTTCCTTCACTTAAATATGCACCATCAAAGAGCTTGTGCCAAATACCATCAACAAAATCTATAGATGTTGTAACAGGGTTATCATCATCCAAGGATATAGAATATACATTGATATCTTCTTCAATAAAATTTACATCTAGTTTTGGTACACTTTCAAGATATGGTAAAATTGTCTTTCATGGAACATGATAATGTCTTTTCTAACTTTTGGAAAAGACATGTGTGTTCCATCCATTGAAATATACCCACCAATTAAATCCTTCCAATCTCTTCCAAGGATAATTTAATAATTGCTCATTGGCATATATGTGGTTTTTATATTACTAGTGGTTCTTATTTTAGGATGTGCACAAAATACAAAATTCAACCTCGAATTAACTTGGCAATGTTATATTTTACACAAAGATTTATGATATAATTTATTTGCTTTTATCATACCTTCGATTTAATGGTTAGATTGAATTTGGTATTATGTGCACATCCTAAAATAAGAACCCTTATATCTTCATCCTGGGATTATTCTCAAGTCCTATCGGTTAAACAAAGTAAAAAGTTACAGCATAAATTTTCTTTTAAATATCAAAACCCGTTGCGAATATTTCCATGCAAATTTTTCTTTTTTTTCAAATGGTAAAAAAAAACTATCATACAAAGCTTCATCATATTTGCCCCTAAATATTCTTTAAAAACCAACACAAAATATCTCAAACGCAGAGTATGGGTCATCAATAGTATGACTTCTCTTTTAAAACAATGAACACAACCTAACTTATTAAGGAAAAACTATTTCGTTTTATCATTGAATACTTCAGATGATCCTTTAAAATAAGAGAAATAAAATATTGTTTTCTTTAAATATTAAAACCCGGTCCACAAAACCATTCATGCTTTCTAACATTTGTTTACAACCTTAACAAATTTTATCATTACAGAGTCCATAGAGTCAATTAAATGAAGTAAACATTGTAAAGTGAGAGTGTGAGTGGATGTAATTCACAAAATGTGCCAACCGACATTTAGCATGTGATATTCAGCGACATAGCCATTGTTATCCATAATAATAAAGTGCCCAAGGTAGTCATACTAAAAATATTTTCTAAAGAGTGGATGCATGAAATAGTACAGAAGAGGAAAAAAATTCTTTTAACTCACAACCATGACATGCAAACAATATTTTTTGTCATTCTGAGCATGGAAAGGAAGGAGAATAAACTCAAAATTCCATGTTGCGCCAAGCCAAATTAAAAATATAATAACAAATTCATGCTACAGTGATACTCACTTTAACCACATAGAGTACTTACCATCAACCAAGATTTTTCTTTTGTTGAAGAGTCATTTACCAAGCTTAAATCTCCTCCAATAGTTCTTTATGAAATGGTCAAGACCTTTGTTCATTTGGTAAACCTCACAGATGATGCTAACAATATAGCTCAACAAACTAAGTGAACTGAGCACCTTAACTCTAACGAAATTAATACATGGCTCAACATGGTGTATACCACAACCAACATTACTAGCATGACCAACTGCATTGCCATACATCAACTTTCCATATAATATGTTATGCCTTCAACATTATGCTTTATACTCATATTACGTAATACTTATAGCATAAAACTATCAAATTCCCACCCAAGGTGAAAGCATACTAGTGTACCACAATGTTAGGCCACATAACATAAAATGTATGCCATTTACATTCCTTGCCACCATAATACTACAAAACATACCACTTTCCATATAATCATATAAACATGTAACTTTTTTCCTTATAGACTTTTTCAACCTTGACATAGGACAAATATCATAACATATTTTGTGAGATACCGATGCATTATCAGCATTTTCCAACATTTCATGTTAGCCTAACAATTATACATATGTACAGACTTTTGTACCATGAATTGCAAGTTTGAAATAAAATTGTATACATAACTTGTAAAAATGAACCAATATGCATATGGCATGATAAAAAACTCTCAATAATGCTTATTTTAAACTAGAAATTTATATTCCATATAATGGCAAGCCATGAAACTTAAATAAATAATTCATAATATTCTAACTAATGGGACCCCGCCTACTTTAGCTCAAGAAAAACGCAGGGATATCAAGCTTTGTAATACTTTGAAAACTTTAATATAGGCGAGCCATATACAATATCTTTCATTGCCTCTTTGAACAATTTCTTCTTGTGGTGATATGGAATGAATATTTATGTCAAAACATGTTCAACTAGTTGCATATCATACATTGCTTACAAGTTCGCTCAAATCCATCTTGACAAAAATTTGAGGATCAAGGATTTGAATCTCCATTAGAACAAATTCTTGAAATCAATGTACAAATAACCTAGAAGCATTTTAATGCTATCTTAATGTGATTCCTTTGAATGTGAAATCTATCAACTCTTTTCAAATAAACACTTTACAAGAAGAAATGTTAAGGGGCCTCTTAGGCCTATGTAATAGTCATCATACTAAGTATAAGTAAATCCATGTAATAGGCAGTAAATGTATATAGTAAATTAATGAGTGATTAGTTGGAGCAAGTACAATCGCTCCAACCATTCCCTTCATGTATAAATACACATGAAGACTTAATTCAAATATGGTTGGAATTCCTTCCCACTAATTCTTCCTATGTCTATGTGTGTGTTTTTTTTGGTGTACATGATGTAGTCCATTTTATCTGCATATGAAGCCTCTACCATCAAGATTGGTTCCATTGCCATTGGTATTGATTTTGGGACTATAACAATGATGAATGGAGTGGATAAAATAGAGATTAAGAGATTGAAGGCTCGTGGAAGATAAACACAATTTGCAAGTTGAAGATTATTTTTAAGAAAATGCTCGTAAAATCTTAATGGCGAATGTTGAGGTTGCGTGTGAAATGGTGGATGTTGCTCAAAGAGTTTGCTTGTGGCTCAAATTTGGAAGAGATGTTGAATTTGAAGACCTGTAAAAGAAGTATGAGGTCGAGAATCTATAACTTCAAATATTAATTGTGTATTATACAGACAAAATCAGTTTATGTATCATAGATATTGATGAAATATTGTTCGTGGATGTTGCCACATTGTTGAATGATTTTGGATTCTCATTGAATTCTCATTGTAAGACGTGTCTGTTCAATGATCATAGTGAGACTAAAATCCTGCGAGAGATTAAGAAGACATGCCTACATAAAGAAACCATCAAAATTTTGGTTTATTGATCATGTCAGACAATGTTGGTCGAAAGGATTGTTGGTCATGGGAGCAAGAGCCAATTGAATAGTTAATTGATCATGTAGCCAAAGCAAAAATTCAAAGAAGAGAAGGTAGATTATATATGGAATGGATGATTTTGAACAATGTAGTGACTACTTTTATTTATGAAGATTACCATATTTTCTATCATATAAAAGTTGGTAGTTGTATACAAGTTGCACGAAGCCATGGTTAGTTGGTAGACCACTACAACACATCAATAAATGCACACACTTGGAGCCATCCTCAATATGACTGAAGGGGAATCCATTGGATGTTGTGGCCTATGTCGATATCAATACTATTGAGATGAGCTACATAAATTTCATACGGTTTATGGCTCACATGCAAATTCAAAGCTAGCCTCGATGGTTAGCTCAATAGGTCGAGTCCTTTTTTTTAAGCACCTCTATTATTAGGATATCATTTGTTCAATTCTCTCGACACCTTTGGGTTTAGGCTCCATATTTGAGCTAGTAGGAAATGATCCCTTTGGGTGGATCTGCCTAGAACAATATTTCATGGATTTAGCAAGTCACCGATCTCCAGTGACCATGAACCACTAAGAAAATAATAAAAAAAAACCAAAGCTAAACATGGTATGTGGAATTATTGGCTTGCTAAAAATTCAAAGAATATATCATTGACTTAGAGCATGAATGCCCTAACATCGGGTTGACTAGTTAATTGATGAAGAAACATTTTAGTGTCAACCTACTTAACAAGTGAAGAAACATGAAAAGTGCCTTGTTCATGTAAAATTATAGCACAATAGTGCCATGTTTTTAATTTATCTTCCACCATGAAAGACATCAACTAAACTAAATCAGCACAAAGATATTTCTAATATTGTTTTATCTCTTTGAATTTGTTGTACTTGTATTTTATTGTTATTAAACTTTGGGTCTTGGGTGGTGGTGTCATTTTATGGAGTCTTTGATGGGAAGCAACAACACAACAACATATTAAAGTCATTCACACACTTATTATTCACAATAGTCATGTTGACATGAGCACGAAGGGGGTGTTAATGGAGGCTAATGCCATAGTCACTTCGGAAACTCGATTAGACTACATTCCTAAATGCAAATATGTCAAGATAGTCAGTTTTTAGTATGTCTATGTGTTGATTCAATATCACAATAGATTGTTAGGACAAGGTATAGTCACACATTTGGGGCCAATATTATTTTAAGAGGAAAGTGTGGCATCTAGGAAAATCCCTCAGTCATGGATGGATGCTCTTGGTTGTCATGTCTAGTACCATCCACAAGTTTCAAGGACTGGAGAAATGAATAATATCCATTAAATCCATACTTATGTTTAGGAAAAATTCAATCACACTCTAGTTGTTTCTAAGTAAATGAGCCAAGTCTTCTCATCACAAAAACTTTGGCACAACCTACAAAAGTAAGGATGTTGTTCGGTTCCAACAATGTCGAAGACCTTTGATTTGGAAGAGGACCTTGATATCCATTCTTTGGCAAGTACTAATTTTGTTATTGATTTATTCCCATTGCATGATTCTACTTTCCAATGCTTTAGTTGTTTGTACGAAATATGTATCCATGTTCCTCAATTCTTCCATAGGAATATTGACATGATTTGGAGAAGGCTTAACAATGATAGTTTCCTTTTTCTTATTGTCAAATTTAACCCTAGGATGATTCAAATTTTCTGGCTTCCCTGGAAGATTCAATTGTTATCCAACTCTTTGTTTTGCTTTTGGAAACTAAAAGGTCAATAGGTTGGGATTTATTCAAGATGAAATTGAAATGCCCTCGATATGCATTCAAGTAGTGCACCAGAATGGTGGCCTTTGATAGGTTGAGGAATTTGAGGAATTTATTGCATAATTTTGCCAGACATGTTGTTAAATTCTTCAATAGTTTCATTTTCGTTCCTCTTTATGTTAGTCAATGCATTTAAAATAAAACAATTCTCCTTATTTTCTAGCCATCTATCAAAGTAAACATTTTGATATGTTTGAAAAGAATCAATAATACTATCAAGCAATCCTAAAACCCACTTTCTAGTATTTTTTTTAACGAAATTAAAGACATTTGAAAAGGAAATCAAGAGAGTCGTTATGTATTACACAAATGCAGGCCATTGTTGCTTTGCACTAACAACATTATCACCATGGAATCTAGGTGATTTGTCCAAATGAGAAGGCATGTCATGAGGATAACCTACAATGTAAGAGAAATAAAATGGTTTGAAATCAGTTTCAACCACAAAGGAACCATTTGCTTTTGAGTTAGAAAGTTTCAATAAAAAATAATCTTCTAATAGCAAGTAAAGTTTTGAATCCTAATTGATTATTAAGTTCCCTTATACTTTGCCTTTGTATTCTTCTTCTAAAAAAAATCTCAAGTTCAAGTTCAAGGAGAATGTAACAGCCACAGGTTATATTACCATGTAAAAAGGAAAAAATCAACCAAGGTCATGGGACATGTATTCCAAGCTGAATGGGGGGAAACATCACAATGGGGGTCACTTGTGGTTAATTAATGGCTATGGGAATTGGCATTTACATTAGCATTGGAAAAGGGCAAAGGGAAATAAATGGCAATTAATTCAAATAAATAAAGGAAAATAGGAGAAAAGGAAGATGAAGAAACAAGAATATACATGCAAGGGAAATTAAAGAGAAAATAAAGGATAATGAAAGAGAGGAGAAAAGGAAGAGACACTAGACATTAATGACAAAAAGGTATATAAGAAACAATTGACAACTTTTGATCAGTTTTCAGCCTTGACAGCTTTAGTTTTTCTAAGGAAGAAATCGAACTCCAAGAGAGAGAACAAGCAAGGGAGAAAGCAAGAAAGGAAAGCAAGGGAGTGCAAAAGGAAGTTTGGACAACAACAAAAGCATAAAACAGTTGTGGATTTGCAGGTAATAGTGTGCATGTGTGATTTAGCATGTTGGGATTTGATGCATGGTTTATGCATTGATTTATTGGTCATGTTTGTTTTCATTGGCATGGGTTTTTCTTGGATTGACAATGATGTAAAACATTTCCTTTTCCATTTCCTGGATAGTCATGATTTAGTGGGTTCCCTATTTTGGTTAAGCTTTTGATTACCGATAGATTTTGGATCATGGTTGAGGTGGTCTCAGGAAAATTCCCAAGGGTTGAGGGTGGAGATGGTCTTCTCCTGGAACTCTTGACAAGTGAGTGGATATAGAGAAATTCCTCTCGGTAAGGTGAAGAAAGTTTGAGGCATTCAATCTTGTTTGGTTTAGGTAATTTCCGAACTGGTTTGGGTGAAATCACTGTGGTTGAGGGCTGAGGAGGTTTAGCCTCTAGAAGCCCTAGTTGGTTCCATTTTAGTTTATCCCATGCGATATCACATTCATGCTTGGAATAAGGCACGAGAGTGATTAGCTGAAAGAGGGATATTTGGTTCAGCCCAATCTATGGTCAAATGGTACGTGGAAGTCCCAGACTTGGTTGGCTTTATGCATATGTTATTATGTGTTATTTCTTATTGAGATTAATGAGCACATGTATTGGTTATTGTGTTTATTTTATGACTGGTTTTTCATGGCTTCAATCTCATTAAATGTTGGTTATAGGCATGGTTAAATGGTGCGCACTTGTTATGGATCTTGTTCATGATTCGATGAATTATTGAATGATTATATGAATGCATGAGATAATATGTGTTTGATGCAACTAGCTTGAGAGGGCACAAGCCTTCTTGATGATTCTCCAATGAAACTATTGGTATGTGAACATATATGCATTCATGACCTGTAGGTGTTTTGTTTACCAAGTGATTGCATAAATGATCATCATTTATTTTTCGAGTCTGGAAAAGAAGTAGAGCCTAAAATTAAGTATACAAACACATAGACCTTGTTGACAGAGTTCTGGAAGGTTCTAGGAAAATGTAGGTAGTTGGCCTTAAGACTAGCCTAAAAATTCAGAATATGGTTCTAACCGCACACTCTTAACCTAAGAATTTTGGCTATAGCCACATAGTAGGAAGTTTTTAAGTGCAACTAGAGCCTTCTAGCCACATGCACTGGCCTACGTGAGTGTGGTTGGGAGGCAGAGTGGCTGAAAAAGGTGGTTCCATCCCAGGGAATGGTCACCAGTGAAATTTGTCTAATGTTTGGGTGATCATGTGTCCCTGGAAGGTTGCAGTAAGTTTTAGGATAGTAGAGCCCACTCTCATAATTGGAGCTTGGTTGTTCGGATATGCATGGTAACTATTGTCTCATGATTACCCTGGTGAGCTTATAAAAGCGAGTAAATGTGGAGTAGGGTGTTACAGAGTGGTATCAGAGGGAGGTTGCAGCATAATGATCTCAAGGTAAATTTAGATTGTTTTGCAAATCTATATGGTTGACATGCATGCTCATCATTTATTTATTGTTTTGGTGGTGCATCAATCACCTATGCATTTATCATGCATGCACATCAGTTATTGATTGTCATTTCTAAGAGATATTATGATGGAAAGGTAAAGGAATTCTATGAGCTCAAGATGGGTTCCATAACAGATTAAGAGTATACAACCATATTTCTAGAGCTATTGAGATATGTGCCTTATCTCAAGGACGAGAAAGAAAATACCCAAAGGTCCATCAACAAATTTCCGTTAGCATTCAAAGACCGAATTGAGTTTAATGAGCCTCAATCTTTCGAGGAATTCATTAGGAAGTTGAAGCATTATAATGAACGGTGAAAGTGTAACCCTAAGTTAAAGTGTGACTAGAAGGGTAATGAGAAGACTAAAGGAAAATGGCATGAGAAGCGAAGAATATATCAGGATGTAGGTGATAAGGAAAATGTGGCGCCTCATAAGAAGTTCAATGCAGTTGAGAAAGGACATGGGTCTCTACCTATGGAGCAGTAGAATAAAGGCAAAGCCAGAGAACCATTGAAGTGTTTGACCTGTGGTGGAGACCATCATAAGAGGGATTGTACATCGTATCATAGTGGAAATCCTCAAATTTACAATGCTCAAGAGGCGAAGATAGTTGAGGATCTAGGTCAGAGCATTCCCAAAATCTATGCAGCAGTTGATAACAGGCAAGAAATTCATCAGGCATCCATTACCAAGATGGAAGGTGGAACTAAAAAGATAGTTGTAGGCAAAGCCTCAATACATCTTGCAACGAAATAAGCTCATTCTCCATAATCGAGCAATAGAGAAAGTTAAAGTGCATGGAAGCACTTTGGGGCCAAGGAAGCTACATGGAAGATGGTTGATCAAATGCGGGCAAAATAATTGGTTTCTAGTTATAGTTGAATTCATCAAGGGAATTGAAATCCCTTAAGAGAAGATATGTGCATGTGTTTAGTTGCAGGGTAGCGTGCTCGATACAGTTGTGTAAGGAAACTAGTATATTGTTATATTTATTATTGCACTCACAATTGTGTGTTTATGGTAGTATTATGAAAGGAATCACATGACAAAAGAGATTGCCATGAAACCTTGAAGAAGGCTCTGGCTGAGATTTTACTTATGAACCTGTTAGTGTCAGTCTTTCCAGCCTTCCTCCAGTGATCAAATATGCTCTTACAAAGTGATTTTGAAGTGTCAAGGTCAAATTTTGTCATTTCAGTGAGTCTTCAAGCAAAATTTGGTCACTAGGAATTAGGTCTAGGGTTTTCTCTCACTGTTTTCAAAGTTTCCCAAATTCCAATCTGTGTCACTATTCAGCTGAGTCTATCATCATTCATAGGGTTTTCATTATCATCTCAGTGTCTAATGAGTCATTTTACACCTTGTTCATGCTTCAGTTGCGCCTAGGTAAGGTCATTTCCCTCTCCTAGGGTTTTGAAGGCAATTTCTCTTGGACAGTCAAATCATCGGCAAAACTTGTTTCCTGATGTTCATACACCTTCCCCTATCCTTAAAGTACCTTACCAAATGCTTCCCATCACTGAGATTCCCCAAATTCCTCATTTTCGCACAAACCCTAGTTTCTAGCTACAACTTGGCAATTTTCTAGGTTGGGCTTGTGTTTTGCTC
>APFE030596175.1:18861-49106 GCA_000404065.3 Pinus taeda
AAAAATCAAGCTCGTAGTCTCGGTTTTGAGATCCAGTGGGAAATATCTGTGTATATGTGTTTTATGTGTTATGCTCTCACATTTTTATTTTTCCTGTGATTTAGAATTCGTATGCAGGTAATTTCTGTACGGGGTTAAAACCTACAGAAATGCATCCAAATAACAAGGAAATGCATCAATAAGGCAAGATTTGCATCAATTATCAGAAGAAATGCAAGGCCTTAATTGGTTAAGAAATTTAACCATCTCTTTCCAAACCATTTCAATGGCACTTCTTTTAGCTGCACTTAATCATGTGTATCATCTTCATCCACATCAATTATGGAATCCTCTTTTCCATTCTTACCAAAATCTCTCTCCACCTTCTTCAAATGTCATGGATGACTTGTTGGATGAAAACTCCAACACTTGTCTACAAGATAACCCTTCTTATGGAAATGAGTGAAAAATAATTACATCTTCTTTTCAACATGGTTTCCATTATCCAATGGACCTTTGGATTTCTGTCTCTTTTGTTTTGAAAGTTTCCTCTTTATGGCTTGTCGAGTTCAGAGATTACCATCTTTTTGCTGATAATATCCTACCCTATTTCCCCATTTTCACACCTTTTTGCCATCTTATTATACCTAGCCCTCCATATTTTCCGTTTTTTGGCTAAACAGGGCATTGAGGCTTAAAGGTATGACAAAACATCTTTAAATGTCATTTTTACCTACATTCGAGCCTCCTCCTAATTGTTTGTATTTTTATCTTTTTTTCTTTATGTTCTAACATGACTCAGAATTTCTTGCAGATTTCAATAGCCGCAAATCTTGCAGACGGTGTCTACCTCCAAGAATCCTGCAGGAATTCCAGGATCTAGCAGATACTCTAATTCCCGTAGAGCCTCTGCTAATTTCGAACTACCGCTACAACCATATAACCAAATAGTCTAAATTCATTCTTGCAGTCATGAATTAGACTAAACAAAGAACATTTTGTTATGATGATGGGTTTATGCCTAAAAATTGCTATTTTGTTTTGCTGTAGATTCAATCTTAGGGATTAATCAGTTAGAGGTTGATATTACATTTGTTATTTCCAGCCTAATATGGCTGTGGGAAATTGTATAAACACAGTCTCATTTGCTTTTGAAAAGTTAGACAATATCAGACACTATCAGGGGACGAAGTGTGACTATCCCAGCACTCAGTCTCTTTATGTATCTAATTTTATTTTATAAGAAAGTATATCGTTGATGTTCGACATTTTGTTGTAAGCATCTCTTTCATGTTTGAAGGATCTGTGAGTGAAGGAGGGCCCCCTTCACTCACAACTTCAGTGTATATTAAATGTATGTATAATTTTTGTCATGTTTATGAATGCGTTTACTTTTATTTGTAATAACAGTGTGTGAATGATATGATTTCCTTCTCGTTTATGTATCAAACCATTTCCTGTAATATAGTTATAATGATTTTTGATTTCAATGTGCAGTAGATTTCCTGCAACAGCTAATGTAACCTTTCTGTATTCCCTGTAGCCATTACTTTGTGTTGGATTGTGATAATGTAGATTGATGATTTCATTTGTTGGCCAACACTGTTCTGATTTGACGATTACTATATGATTGTTTTTATTTATCTCTTTCTTGCATGATTGTCATCAAAATAAGTTGTCAAGGGATGTTATATACCCTTCATGACTATTTCTGTAACAATACTTTTGCAAGAACAAAAGCATGCATGATTAGTTGTTGAGTGATCCTTCACCTTCTTTCTGATCAATAATCAACAAGTCAACAATGTTATAAAGAGGAGTGTTATATACTGCTCAATGGCTTTGCTGCAACATTGTTGATTCAGGAAGGGACATTAGTTGTTTTCCTGTAACCTTACCGCACTTAAGGTAGTCAACCTGCATATACTTTGCATGGCACCTCACTAGTTTACCTCCCTGGGTTGACAATTCATATTGACAAATTATACAAGTATAATTTGACTCAACATTTTGGCGTTGTTGCTGGGGAGGTGCGAAGGGATGATACTGAAAGTGCTTTAAGTCAGTTTTTTTGACAGTTTGGTTTTCAGGACTGGGGCAGTTGAAGTGCAAAGATGCAAGGCAAAGCCTACGCACCCAATAGGTCAGCCACTCGCCAAAGCCATGTCCTAATTGTTGGTAAGCTTTTTTTAGTTTAGTTTTGTTTGAATAATAGATGAATAGGGACCAACATCTTTCATATTTTTTTGTGGTGGTGTGAGCACCACTCCACTTACTAATACACTGGCAAGGAAAAAGGAGCTGCAAGAAACAAGGCAGTAAAGGAGGAAGAATCTGAACCAGAGGTCTGCAGTCCTGAGCAAGCTGATACATCTACAGAAGAACCTTCAGTTGGAGAATCTTCTGTTGCTACGCATCTAGACTTCCCCCTTTGAAGGAAAACCACATCTTTGCTCAACGGTCAGCCAGAAGAGGAATTCCTTAAGAACCTTGTAAAAGAACCAGAACTCCATAAACTCGACTCTATAGGATTTGTAGTCTTCAACGGCCCCACCTTTTCTTGGATTAAGATGGCTCACAAAGAAGAAACTGGTAATACCAATGGAGGCTTTAATGAGAAGGAGGAGAAGCTGGTCACGTTTGAGTTCCCCATCATAGAGACAGCTGGAGTAACCTAGATGAAAAACATCCCTCCTTCAACCTTGCCTAGTTTTCAAGGTGCTTCAAGTGAAGATCCAGAGGCCTTTTTATTCGATTTCGATGTGTTGTGTAGAAGCTATGACTACTCCTCAAATGCCCAGAAACTGAAGTTGTTCCCTCCTACGTTGAAGGATGCATCTCTCAGATGGTTCATGGGACTAAGGTCAAATTCTATCATGACCTGGGATGAAATGAAGAAGGTGTTCTTGAGAAAATATCAAGACTACTGCAAGACTAGAGATCTTAGGGAAGATATATTTGGAATGAATCAGAAGGAAGGGGAGAGTCTTGAGGACTTGGTAGAAAGGTTTCAATATAATCTGCAAAGAACTATTATGAATCAGCTGGATAAAGAAACCAAGAGGACCATCGTGCTTAGGGCAATTAGAACTGAATATCTAGAGGTTTTAAACTTGATGGGTGGAGGAGACATATCAAAGTTGAGTTAGGTGATGTGTGTGAACTTTGAAAAAGATATTCGAAGGAAATTCCAAGGTGGGAGGAGGACCAAGAGACATTCCTTCTAAACTTGTTAAACCAGTTGCAGGAACTAGATTGACCAGGTTTGGAATGAGTAACTTATTTGAAAATCTTAAAACTAATATTCTTAGTACTTTGTCTTCACGTTTAGATGTTTTGGAAACTAAGAGTAAACAGGAAAAGCACAAGGCACTGGAGAAAACCATGGCAATATTCTGTCCCAAATGCAGGAAGAAACATGCGCTGCGAGAATGCCCTACTGATAGCATTGAAATATGTCAACTTTGCGAAACTGAGCATTCCACTGATCAATGTCCATCCTTACCTCAACTCAAGGAAGCATGCATGGCAGATCAAGGAGATGTCAATGCACTTTACGCAATGAACCCTTAAAGACCTTGGAAACCACGTCCTCTAGGTATGTCACAATCAAATTTTCAATTTCCTTATGCTCAAAATCAGACGTGGAATATTCCAATGCCTTGGCAGACTTGGCCCCCTCAACGACCACCTCAACAACCTTGGCAAGGAAAATTTTCTTATCCTGTAACGCATAATTTCCCAAGCCAAAACTTTTATTCGCAGCCCACACAACAACGAGTTGTAAAACCACAACAACCACTCCAATGACCTGCCCCACCAAACCAACCTTGCCCTACACAAAT
The DNA here is from genome assembly GCA_000404065.3 of Pinus taeda. NCBI lineage: Eukaryota > Viridiplantae > Streptophyta > Pinopsida > Pinales > Pinaceae > Pinus > Pinus taeda. Next base: position 22,686 of record APFE030596175.1, read on the forward strand.
TCTTGCCCAGCCAGCGTCTAACCCCAATAATAAAATTATCTGATCCACTCATAACATCAGACTGGTCAATTATCCCATCTTCCCTACCTATTGTATTACACCCCAGTCGCTGCAATAAGGTTTTGTTCCTGTTCTACAGGGATTTCCTGTGTCTCTGCAAGAAATGTTTGTTCCTATGTTATAGGAGAAACTTATATAGTTACAGGAACTACCTACGCAGCTGCAGGAAATTAATATTAGGTCAGGAAGAATGGTGAAAAAGCCTAAAAGAATTGAGGAAATTGTAGGGGAAGATACCCTAGATACATCAGAAGAGGAAACTACACCTAAACCAATCCAACTAAAAGAACCCTCCTCATCTCATATAGTCCAGCCCCCTTTTCCAGAAAGGTTGGAAACATAAATTAAAATAAAACAACTAGAATTTGATCTGGCAGCTGAATTAAGAAATGTATGCACTAAAATTCCACTGCTTCAGGCAATCAAATACATCCAAATTTATGCCAAAAAAGTAAGGGAGTTATGCACCAAGAAACCAGGAAGACCCAGAAAAGGACCTTCAACTATTCAAGTGGGAGGAAAATTGTCAAGCTTAATGTCTGCCGATTTGCTACAGAAAAGTATGCAGATCCAGGAATCCCTATAGTGACCACCTTTATTAACAACTATCCTATCAAAAACACTTTAATTGATTTATGTGCAACGATCAATGTTATAACCATGGATACCTTGTCCCATATAGGATCCTTTGATTTACTACCTACCCCTACCATGTTAGAATTAGCAGATAGGTCTAGGGTAAAACCAGAGGGTGTCTTAGAAGACATTGTCATTTCCTTGGATTCCTGGGAATATCCTGCAGACTTTTACATTCTTCAACCAAAAACCAGCTTGGGAGGGCATTCAGTAATTTTGGGGAGGCCTTGGTTAGCCATGACCAATGCCTACATAGGATGTAGGTGTAGAAACATGACTATCACCCATGGGGTTGAGACAAAACATATTAACTTATATCCCCCTGCTAAACCTCTCTTGAAAACAGAAAATATACAATGGGTTGAAGAGGAAGGACATGATTCAGAAGGCACTTTACCAGTTTTAACAATAGCCCAAGCTATGAGCCTCAAACAAAATTCAGAAGAAAATTTGATAAATTGTTGTATCTCTAATCTTGATTTCCTGTAGCAGTTAGACAGTCAGCTTAATCATAGTTTAGATGTCATTAATGATCTACATAATTGTTATGAACATAGTTCAACTTTAGAATTACATTAAGCCCTTTTATCTGTGTTTCCTGCATATTCAATGACTGAATGGGGGAGTAAGGTGGTAGAAATTTTTCCTGCAAAATCCCTGAACATCAATTCTGCCTTAACTCCTGAACATGAAAAACAACTAATTCAGGCATTAAGAATTTTTGCAGATACATTTGCATGGGAATACACTGATATGAGAGGCATTCACCCTAACACATGCATTCATCACATTTACGTAGAATAAAATTCTAGGCCAGTAAGACAATCACAAAGAAGAATGAACCCTACATTAAGAGAAATTGTAAGAGAAGAATTGCAGAAATTGTTGAATGTAGGGTTTATCTATCCTATTTCTAATAGTCAGTGGGTTCCCCACCGGTTATCATCCCTACGAAGAATGGAAAATGGCGAGTGTGCATAGATTATAGGGAACTAAACAAAGCTACATTAAAATACCATTTCCCTTTACCTTTTATAGACCAAGTACTTGACACTTTAGCAAGGAAAAAATATTTTTCCTTCCTGGATGGGTTCAGCGGGTATAATCAAATTAGGATAGCTCCAGAAGACCAAGAGAAGACTACATTCACATGTCCATGGGGTACCTATGCATATAAAGTTTTACCATTTGGTCTATGTAATGCACCAACCACATTTCAGAGGGTTGTCCTAGGTATTTTTTCTGATCTTTTGCATGATTGCGTAGAAGTGTATATGGGCGATTTTACAGTTATGGGTGATACGTTTGAAGAATATTTACAAAATCTTGAGAAAGTTTTGCAGAGATGTAGAGAGACTAACCTCTTATTGAGCAATGAGAAATGCTTTATGATTATGACTGAAGGTATTGTTTTAGGCCATCATGTTTCTGCTGCAGGAATCAAGGTTGATCCAGCAAAAATAGAGGTTATTGTGAAACTATCCCCACCAACCAATCGAAAAGGGGTCCGCAGTTTTCTTGGGCATGCAAGATACTACAGAAGGTTTGTTCAAAATTTTACAAAAGTAGCCTCTCCATTATTTAAATTGCTAACAAAAGAATCTGAATTTCATTGGAATGATGAATGTCAAGTTGCATTCGATAAGCTCAAAGAAAAGCTTTATTCAGCACCTGTCTTGAGAGGCCCAGATTGGAAGTTGCCTTTCCACATTTCCATTGACGCCTCTGATTCAACCATAGGAGTAGTTTTGGGTCAAAAGGAGGATCCTGTAACCCATGCTATTTATTTTATCAGTAAAAGCTGAACTCCTGCAGAACTGAATTACATGGTAATTGAGAAAGAATTTCTTGTTGTAGTTTACGCTATTAATAAATTTAGACACTACATCACCGGTTATAAAGTCTTTGTGCATATAGATCATTCTGCCATTTGTTATCTTATGAAAAAACCTGTTACTAATGGCAGGATTACTAGGTGGATGTTGTTGCTGCAGGAATTTGACATCACGGTCGTGGACAGGCCAGGAAAAGAAAATCAGGTAGCTGATTTCTTGTCTAGGCTCAACCATATAGGTGAGGATGTTCCCGTTGATGATGACTTTCCAGATGAATTTTTGTTTGCCATATCTATTAAAATGCCTTGGTTTGCAGACATGGCTAATTATCTTGCTATAGGAAAGTTTCCTCCCCACTTTTCACCCAATCATAAGAAAAGGATTATTAGGAAAAGTGCAGATTATTCTTGGATTAAGGGGGATATTTTTGTCACCGGATCTTATTTGATTATTCATAGGTGTGTCAGATAAGATGATATCTACGACATCTTAAGAGCTTTCCATGATGAACCATGCGGGGGACATTTTGCAGACAAGTGAACAGCTTATAAGATCCTTCACTCAGGTTACTACTGGCCGAACCTCTTCAAAGATGCAAAGGAGTATGTTCGGAAGTGTGATAGCTGCCAATGGATAGGGTGGCCTGTGCAATCAAACGAAATACCTTTGCAGCCAAAAGTCCTTATATAACCATTTGAGAGGTGGGCTCTTGACTTTGTAGGCCCCATAAATCCCCCATCCAAAGGTAAGGAGTACATTTTTGCTTGCACTAATTATATGACAAAGTAGGTGGAGGCAAAACCGCTGCCTAGAGTAATGGAGAAATCAGTAACAAAATTCCTTTTTTTTGATATTTTTGTTAGATTTGGGGTACCGTGGGAAATATTTACTGATCAAAGTGCCCAGTTTGTGTCCAAACTGATGCAGGAAATTGTACAAAAGTATTGGATTATTCACCAGACGTCCACTCCTTACCATCCACAGGCCAATGGGCAGGTGGAATTAACCAACAAGGTGCTGGAGACAATCCTTACTAAATCAGTTCAACTATGCAAGAAGGATTGGTCTGATAGACTTCTTGAAGCCTTGTGGGCTTACCGGGTTACATGGAAAGGAACTACTGGTTTTTCTCCATATGAATTGGTGTACGGGAAACAGGTTCTGCTGCCCATTGAATTTCAGATTAAAACTTTCAGAATGGCATCAGGATTGGGGATGAATCTTGACGAAGCACAACAGTAGAGAATCCTACAGCTCAATGAACTAGATGAAATCAGGTAGGATGCTTTCCAGTAGACAGATTTGATCCAGCAACAAAGAGCTAAAAGGCATGACATGTACATTAAAAATAAGCAGTTCAAAGGTGACTGGGCATTGTTGTATGATTCTAAATTTAAGAATTTTAAAGGGAAATTTAATACACATTGGCTGGGTCCCTATGAAGTTGAGAAGGATTTTGACAATGGATCTATTAGACTTAAGACTATTGATGATGAGAATGTTACCTTCTTGGTGAATGGACATAGACTCAAGTTATATCAGAAACCCCAATCCAAGGAGGAATTTGTGAAGGGAATTACAAGGAAGAAAGAGTTAGAAATGGTTAAGGAAGGTATTCTTCCTATCACTACCTCTTCCTAATTTTCTATTGAGGCAATGAGCTTATTCTATTCTTTCTTGTGCTTAATAAACCATGAGAGGAATGTCTATTGGGTATAGGTTTATTCCTTTTTCTGGGCCCAATGGAATAATAAAAAAGTTAAAACCTTTAATTAATGGCCGAATTTCATCATTTCAGAGTATTTCAATCAGCACACTACTGAGAAATCATCTCAGGATAGGAGCATCACGAAGTAATCATTAGCATTGTTCATGAGATAAAGTCGATAACATCAAAGGGACAGGCAACGTCAGAGCGGGCGGTATCCTTAAAACAGAGAAAGGGTAAAGTACAACGGTAAAGGAGGCCTTGAGGTAAGGTATGATGGTATTTTAAATTTGTTTCTTATAATGATTAAAGTTTCAATATTTCCTGTAGCCAAATGTCACCACCTTCTTAGAACTTACCTGCCAGCTCACTCGACCGTCAGTTCCTGCACTTTCTAAACCCGCTTTACAAGGTTGGATCATGATTTCTATCATGATCATGACCTGTTCCCAAAAATCCTCTCCTCACCACCAAATCCTTACATAACACTCCGAGTATCCCTACAATGAACGTCCATGTTAAAAAAAAAACTTTTACCCTAATTTCTTTTCAACTATGCTATGGCAAAGAAGAAAGCTTGCAAAAAGAAAATGTCCAGGCTACGAGCTCTTGTCATATACGAACCACAGGGTTCTGAACTATTGGATTCTTAGCCAAAGAGAGAAAAGAAGTTCAAGAAGGTAGGATGGCTACCATTTTTTTTAGAAATTCTGTGGCCATAATGCCAAGGTGATGAAGGCCTTTGCCTTCAATCTTAAAGGAGACCAAGTGCAAGTTGGGGACTTGCATTTCCGATTAACAGAATAATTGGTATCAAAGGCTTGCGGGCTTCCATGGGACGGAGAGAGATGGTTCAAGAATCCTCGGTTTGGCAAAGAAAGATGCGCACCATTCCTGAAGGAAGACCCATTAAACTTGAGTTGGGGCAAAGGCATCTCACCGGATTTACTAAAGTGTAAGTATTGACGACTCATTTTCTTCTTACAAAAATATGTTACATGTGAAGGCCGCTTCGGCTTGGTATTTTTGTTCCACATGCGGCTCCTCGGACAGTTCTGAGATGACCCCATTAACCTACCTTATTTTCTAAAATTGTCTCTAATTAAGATGTCTATGGCTGCACAAGATAGGGCTTCTAATATTGAAGAGAACCTTTATCACCATGGTTTGGTGAAAATCATTGTGTTGGAAGTCCTGCAGAAGCATTCCAAAACCTGGAAGGCCTTCCTCCAAGAAAACGGATTTATAGACCCCGATTTATTAGAAGCTAACAAAGAAAAATCTGCAGGAAAAGTGAAGGAGGGGTCACAGCCACGGGAACCTGAAGAAGTTCAGAAGGAGAAATCCTCATGGCGAAAATGACGGATTTAGGACCTGGAGAAGGAACTTGATGAAAAACCCTTGAAAAGGTTAGCCAGGAAAACCAATGTGTCTGAATTTACCGAAGGAAAGGATCGCGAAAAGAGATCGACAAAGAAGGCAACTGTGCCCAAGCCAATAGAACAGATTGAAAAAGCTAAGGATAAGGCGACAAAGAAAACATCTGCCTTCGAGTTTGCTAAAAAAGAGCTTGACCAGAAGAGGTCTGGGAAAAAGGCTTCTGTATCTAAGTCAACAGAGGAAGAAATTGAACCGATAGAGTAGGAAACCCAGGATCATGAATCTGGGAATGAAGCTCAAGATGACGAGGATATAGCCCAAGACGATGAAGCAGAATTTCAAGAAGATGAGGAAGGCCAGGATGAGGAGATAAAAGAAGACAACGACGATGAGGTCGTTGTGACTGGGGAGATTTTCGGTTTTAGCTCCCAGCAAAAAGGACCTGTAACCCCTTCTAAATGCTATATTAGGAGCCAAGCCGCTTAGTCTGCTACCAAAAGTTCCGAGAAAGCCAAGAGCGAGAAGCTTGAAAAATCCTGCAGCAAGGAGAGAAAGGAAGAATCGGTAAAACCTACTACCAGTGATAAGAAGGAAGTTGTATCTTTTCTTGCCCCTTCTCTGCAGGAAAGCCAGAACGTGGTTTCTTTGCCACAAGAAGGAGAAAATTCGCCCCGATCATCACAGGGGCATAATGAGGAGAGAATTTCACCAAAGAAGCCATCACAAACAATGTTGGAAGAGACTATTGTTGAACTGACTGTGTCAGAAAGGGTTTTGAGGGCAGAAAATGCAACCCTTAGGGAATGCAATATCAGAATGCAAAAGGAAATCGAACAACTGTGACAGGAAATAATGAATATAAGAAGCAAGTTATAGTAGAGACAGACCACCCACTTGATCAATTGGTTGCAACAACTGCAACAAAAGACAAAATTTGATTTCTTAGAAGTACCGTTTTTGCTTGCATAAGGGACATGCAAGAATCTTGGCTTGGGGCAGATGTTGAGTTCAGAGATTACCATCTTTTTTCTAATAATATCCTACCCTATTCCCCATTTTGACATGTTTTTGCCATCTTATTATACCTAGCCCTCCATATTTTCCTTTTTTTGGCTAAACACGATATCGAGGATTAAAGGTATGACGAAACATCTTTAAATGTCATTTTTACCTGCATTCGAGTCTCCTCCTAACTGTTTGTACTTTTGTATTTTTTCTTTTTGTTCTAACATGACTCAGAATTTCTTACAGATTTCAATAGTTTCAAATCTTATAGATGATGTCCGCAAACCCCGCAGACGGTGTCTACCTCCGAGAATCCTGCAGGAATTCTAGGATCCAACAGATACTCTAATTCCCGCATAGCCTCCATTAATTTCGGACTACTGCTACAACCATATAACCAAATAGTCTAAATTCATGCTTGCAGTCATGAATTAGACTAAACAAAGAACATTCTATTATGATGATGGCTATATGCCTAAAAATTACTATTTTGTTTTGCTGTAGATTTGATCTTAGGGATTAATTAGTTAGAGGCTGAGATTACATTTGTTATTTCCAGCCTAATATGGCTACGGGAAATTGTATAAACATAGTCTCATTTTTTTTTTGAAAAGTTACATAATATCAGACGCTATCAGGAAAAGAAGTGTGACTATCCCAGCACTCAGTCTCTTGATGTATCGACTTTTATTTTATAAGAAAGTATTTCGTTGATGTTTGGAATTCCACTATAAGCAACTCTTTTGTGTTTGAAGGAGGGCCCCCTTCACTCACAGCTCCGGTGTATATTAAATGTATGTATAATTTTTGTCTTGCTTACTAATGTGTTTACTTTTCTTTGTAATAACAGTGTGTGAATGATACGATTTCCTTTTCATTTATATAACAAACCATTTCTTGTAATATAGTTATAATGATTTTCGATTTCAATGTGCAGTAGATTTCCTCCAACAACTGATTTAACCTTTCTGTATTCCTTGCAGCCATTACTCTGTGTTGGATTGTGATAGTGTAGATTGATGATTTCATTTGTTGGCCAACACTGTTTTGATTTCACGATTACTGTATAATTTTTTTTATTTATCTCTTTCTTGCATGATTGTTAGCAAAATAAGTTGTCAAGGGATGTTATATACTCTTCATGACTATTGCTATAACAATACTTTTGCAAGAAAAGAAGCATGCATGATTAGTTGTTGAGTGATCCTTCACCTTCTTTCTAATCAATAATCATCAAGTCAACAGTGCTATAAAGAGGATTGTTATATACTTCTTAATTGCTTTGCTGCAACATTGTTGATTCAGGAAGGGAAATTAGTTGCTTTCTTATAATGATACCACACTCAAGGTAGTCATCATGTATATACTTTGCATGGCACCTCACAAGTTTACCTCCCTGGGTTGACAATTCATATTGACAAATTATACAAGTATAATTTGACTCAACATGGCTATCCTCTTCCAACACCTCGAAATAGTATGGTTATTCAAACCACAAAAGGAACATATAAATTTTCTCCAATTCTTATGTGAAGATTTACCATGTTTATCATAATCAAAATAAACTTGATTAAAGGTTGATTTATACCTTGCACATTCACCTTTGTCTCCTTCTTGAAGAGGTGAATTTGATGAGGTAGTGGCTCTCTTCAGAATACCAACAATGGTTTCAATGACCTTATAGCTTTCAACATCCTCTTGTTTTCCATTTCCGCTAGTTGCATGCTTATGGGCATCTTCTTGCAAAGTGGGTATAAAACTTTTGCATTCCTCATGAACACAAACTTCACAAGATTGATGTAATGAACATGTAATGAAGGTCCTTCTTGGAACACCTTTAGGTGCCTCCTTGGCTTTGGAGCATTCTCCATCATGTTGTCCATAACCAAGACCCAAATACCTAGGCCTTTCCTCAACAACAATTGGCTTAACTATGCCTTGTGCATGTTTGCCTAACCCATTACCTTCATAGCCCATCTTCATCAATAATTTGGACCCTATTCCTCTAGTGTTTCTTTCAAAAGCACCAAAAAATTAATTTTGAGAGGAAATTGAAGATAAACTTGAATTGCATACCTCATTTGCATGAACATACTTGGTTAGGGTTTCCTTGGCATCATGGAGTTGAATATCTATTCCATGCATATTTTCAAGACTATCTTGCTTCTCCTCCTTGATGGCCATCAACTCCTCTTGAACTATAGTGTTCTCCTTCGTATCTTCATTAATCTCTTGCACCCTATCTCTCATGGTGATAAGCTTTTGCAACATCTCTAAATCAAAGAGTCTTGATAAGGAAGATGGATTAGAAACATCACTTGTTGAAGCTGTCATCACACTTTTAATGCATCAAAAATCTTCACAAGGCTTCAAAAAATTTCTCAACAAAGAATCATCTCAGACCATCTCCCTTCTTCAGCTTACACACATAAATTTGCACACAATTAAACTCTCTCTGCACAAATACAAAACCAATAGTTAATTTTCTAGCTAACCTTGGCAAACCATCTCAAGGTTAAAATGAGCTAACAATGCTCTAATACCAAATTGATCTAAATGTTGGGAAAACTTATTAATGCTATGTAATCTCCCTCATCAGTATTAAAAATATGTGTTTAGGATCGTCTCAAATGCGAAGGATTATGTGTAAAGTATTGAATGTTTTTTAAAAGCAATTTATGATATTAATTAGCTGTTTAAAACACATATACAACAAGTAAATTGCAGAGAAGTAAAACATAGAAAACTAATAAATACAAAGCTGATAAAGGAGTTCATCCCTCCTGGGCTACATCTCCTTGGACCTGCTTCAATAGCTATGCACTTTTTTGATTAATGGTAAGTTATCTAATTACATGCACCTACAGTGCTCCAATGGACTTTCAACCTGCTCCATTAGATTTAGAAGACCCAAAAACCCTAAAAATGACCTTCCAAGCTTTGCAATTGGACTTCAGCTGATCTAGGCGTGACCTCCTCTCCTAGTGGCCCTAGGCTTCCTTAAACTTCAACGTAGCAAAATCATGTACATAAGTGCCTTTCTACCTCTGAAACCTAATCCATTGTGTTCATGGCATCCAAATCATCTAGGAATGACTATTTCTATGCCAAAATTGGTCAAAATATGACAAAGTTATGGCCTCTTCAGTTTTCCCTAGGAAAACTCCACCAAATCTGGAGAAACTCTAGTTAACTCTACCAAAAATGGAGAAACTGCCGAATTAATCAGACCTGCGAAAATTCCTCCAAGTCAATCCCAAAATTAAGTAACGATTAATCACAGGTTAATTAATTATAAACCCACGTAGCACGTTAATGGCGCGGGTAGCACTTAATTCTAGCAGTTAAGGTTTCGAGGTTGGTCACATGCTGGCAGTAAATGATAGTGGTTAACCCTCAATCTACCATGTATTAAACTTTAAATACATAATGCACCCCATGTATGTTAAGAACCATGGTGGTGGAATAGTGGTAATTCTTGGTGCTTGTGTGGGTGAGGTCACGAGTTTGACTCCTCAGCTTGCCAATAAACTTTTGCATGACCTTTGAGAGGGCACGTGGCAGCCTCCTGGCTTGCCACATGCCAACCTCTCATTGGTCCACCCAAAATGCCATAGACCAATCGTGTGCCGAAAAATGTCAAAATATGATTGAGCCACCTATGGGAATATTCCCTAAAATATTCTCTTTTTGTTGATTGGACTGTATGGATGCCTAGTCAGCATCCCAGTCAAGTTGTACCCAAAATTTGCATGTTTGACAAAATGGACAGTAGGCTCTAAATTTCTCATACAAACTCCATTTTGAGTGAAACGAGTTGCATTAGAATTGTATCACTGAGACAAACTCGGTTGTTCAGGTTTTGATTAATTCTGAGCACTTTGATTTTTGAGCAAATTTTTGCCCCTAATCCAGATTTCAATCACTCCTTCCCACTGATAGGCTTTTGGACCCACAAAAGTTGTTTATGTGATGAGAGATGAATAATCTTCTCCTTCCCAAGTTCTATCAATTGATTCTACTTGGAAAAATCTCCATAACAACCACTTGGGTTCATTGACATGCCTTGCCTTGCAAATGGCTTGGCACTTCAACCAATGTTCTCCTTTTGCTGCTGACCCAATCCAACACTTGTTGGCTGCTTGCTGATTAAAAACCCTGTTGTACCAAAGTGATCCCTCGGTGCTTGGAAAGCTAACAGATGGCCTTCCCATTGAGAATCATGTTCCTCCTTTGCAACACATGCATTCGATGCAAGCTTCTCCTTGGAAACTACTTTTCCAAGTTAAGCCCATTCGAGTGAACTACAACAATGAGTACCAATATCAGTAATAACAAGAAAATAAATTACCATTCTTTTACCTCCATGTTTCCAAATTCCACATTTGGAAGAATGCATTCACCATCTCTTTTACTTCTTGGCATCAACACTCAAATCACATTGTAGATCATTTGATATTTTATAAGGGCTGCAATTTTTTTTAGCATTTTTGTCCACTTTTTCTTCTTGATTCCATCATCCTCCAGTATTAACATGCTGCTCATGTCATGATTTGAGAATGAAGGCTAATCATGAGCCTCTTGCTCAAGCGTGAACCTTCCAAAATTCTGCGACATCTTGTCACAAGAAACACCATTAACCTTAAAAAACACTCATGCAAGAATATAACTTGACGACCTCTTGCTTTTGCTTCTTCAAAGCAACAAATGTCACATCATGTGAATATTTGCATGTACTCTTACATATTGGTGTATAAACCATCGACTAAACACAAGTCGACAAAACATGCTTCTTCAAACAACTGACTTTCAAGTCAAGCAAAAGCATGTACAACAACTTGACAATTTACAACAAGAATTCCACATTCTCATGAAACAATTCGTCACATCTCACTTTCATCTTTGGAGACAAAATTAAGTCTTCCAAGTCGATATAAAATATATGTAACAATCAATCGACCACACAAGTCGACACTCATGCACGTGCAAATTATCAACATTCTCAAGTTGACAACATACATGTTAACAAAGCAATCAACCAACACAAGTCAATAACTCATGCATGTTCAAGCACAATGAAACTATTAGAAATTCCATTGTTCACACACAAAATCTCATGCATGTATAACAATTCTCAAATCCTTCACAAGTACAATCACAAGTACAAGAATCCCATTGGTATGTACAAGTACTTAAAGAGATGAAATGACCAAATTTGCTGCAATAAAGTGAGTCAACATACTCCACTTTCGAACACCTTCTTGGCGTAAACATGCAAGTTCAAGAATGCAACATGCATGAAAGTTTGTAGTTTCAAATTGCCATCTTTGCTGCATCTAAGTGAGTCAACATAACTCTACTTTTCCAACATCTTGCTTCATGCAATATGCAACATACTTTCAGAAGAAAAGAAATAAATCCAAATAACAAGGAAATGCATCAATAAGGCAAATTTTTCATCAATTATCAAAAGAAATGTAAGGCCTTAATTGGTTAAGAAATTTAACCATCTCTTTCCAAACCATTTCAATGGTGCTTCTTTTACCTGCACTTCATCATGTGTACATCTTCACCCATATCAATTATGGAATCCTCTTTTCCATTCTTGCCAAAATCTCTCTCCACCTTCTTCAAATGTCATGGATGACTTGTTGGATGCAAACTCCAACACTTGTCTACAAGATAACCCTGCTTATGGAAATGAGTGAAAAATAATTGCATCTTCTTTTCAACATGGTTTCCATTATCCAATGTACTTTTGGCTTTCTGTCTCTTTTGTTTTGAAAGTTTCATGTGTATGGCTATCCTCTTCCAACACCTCGAAACAATATGGTTATTCAAACCACAAAAGGAACATATAAATTTCCTCCAAATCTTATGTGAAGATTTACCATGTTTATCATAATCAAAATAAACTTGATTAAAGGTATATTTATACCTTGCACATTCACCTTTGTCGCCTTCTTGAAGAGGTGAATTTGATGAGGTAGTTACTCTCTTTGGAATACCAACATTTGTTTCAATGACCTTATAGCTTTCAACATCCTCTTGTTTTCCATTTCCACTAGTTGCGTGCTTATGAGCATCTTCTTGCAAACTGGGTATAAAACTTTTTCATTCCTCGTGAACACAAACTTCACAAGCTTGAGGTAATGAACATGTAATTAAGGTCCTTCTTGGAACACCTTCATGTCCCTCCTTGGCTTTGGAGCATTCTCCATCATGTTGTCCATAACTAAGACCCAAATACCTAGGCCTTTCCTCAACAATGATTGGCTCAACTATGCCTTGTGCATGTTTGCCTAACCCTTTACCTTCATAGCCCATATTCATCAATAATTTGGACCCTATTCCTCTAGTGTGTCTTTCAAAAGCACCAAAACATTCATTTTTTGAGGAAATTGAATATAAATTTGAATTGCATACCTCATTTTCATGCACATGCTTGGCTAGGGTTTCCTTGGCATCATGGAGTTGAATCTCCATCCCATGCATATTTTCAAGAAGCTCTTGCTTCTCCTCCTTCATGGCCATCAACTCCTCATGAAGTATAGTGTTCTCCTTCCTATCTTCATTCATCTCTTGCACGATATCTCTCATGATGATAAGCTCTTGCAACATATCTAAATCAAAGAGTCTTGCTAAGGAAGATGGATTAAAACATCACTTGTTGAAGCTGCCATCACACTTGTAATGCATCAAAAATCTTCACAAGGCTTCAAAATGTTTCTCAACAAAGAAGCATCTAAGACAATCTCCCTTCTTTAGCTTACACACATAAACTTGCACACAGTTAAATTCTCCTTGCATAAATACAAAACCAATAGCTAATTTTCTAGCTAACCTTGGAAAACCATCTCAAGGTTAAAATGAGATAACATTGCTCTGATACCAACATGATCTGAATATTGGGAAAACTCGTTAATGCTATGCAATATCCCTCATCAGTACTAAAAATATGTGTTTAGGATCATCTCAAATTAACCAAAATGTGAAGGATTATGTGTCAAGTATTGAGTGTTTTTTAAAAGTAATTTATGAGATTAATTGGTGGTTTAAAACACATATACAACAAGTGAATTGCAAAGAAGTAAAACACAACAAACTCATAAACAAAAAGCTGATAAAGGTGTTCACCCCTCCTGGGCTACATCTACTTGGACCCGCTTCAATGGTTAGGCCCTCTTTGGATTAATGGTCAATTCTCTGATTACATGCACCTACATTGATCCACAACCTGATCCATTGGATTTGGAAGACACAAAAACCCCAAAAATTACCTTCCAAGCTCTGCAATTGGACTTCAGCTAATCTAGGCTTGACCTCCTCTCTTGGTGGCCCTAGGCTTCCTTAAACTTCAACATAGCAAAATCACATACAAAAGTGCCTTTCTACCTCTGCAACCTGATCCATTGTGTTTAGAGAATCCAAATCATCTAGGAATGACTATTTATAAGCCAAAATTGGTCACAATATGCCAATGTTATGGCCTCTTCAGTTTCCCCTAGGAAAACTCCACCAAATCTAGAGAAACTCCAATTAACTCCGCCAAAAATGGAGGAACTGCCGAATTAATTGGACCTGCCAAATTTACGCCAAGTTAATGCTGAAATTAATTAACGATTAACCATGGGTTAATTAATTCTAAACCCACTTAGCGTGGTAATGGCACGATTAACACTTAATGCTAGAGGTTAAGGTTCCATGTTGGTCACATGTAGGTGGTAAATGCTAGTGGTTAACCCCCAATCTGCCATGTATTAAACTTTAAATACATAATGCACCCCATGCATGTTAAGACCCATGATGGAGGCATAGTGGTAACAATTGGTGCTTGTGTGGGTGAGGTCGTAGGTTCGACTCCCTAACCTGCCAATAAACTTTTGCATGACCTTTGAGAGGGCATGTGGCAGCCTCTGAGCTTGCCACATGTTAGTCTCTCATTGGTCCACCCAAAATGCCATAGACCAATCACGTGCCGACAAATGTCAAAATATGATTGAGCCAACTATGAGAATATTCCCTGGAATTTTTTATTTATTTTTTGACAGGGCTGTACGGATGCCTAGTCAACATCCCAGTCAGCTTGTACCCAAAATTTACCTGTTTGACAAAACAGACAACATGCTCTAACTTTCTCATTTGAATTCCATTTTGAGTGAAACGAGTTGCGATGGGATCATATCACTGAAACGGACGTGGTCATTCAGGTTTTGATCAATTTTGAGCACTTTAATTTTTGAGAAAATGTTTGCCCCTAATCCAAATTTTGATCACTAGGTGTCTCGACTATTAGTAGACTGTGTCTAGGTGTCAAAGTAGAGTGTAAGTTGCTTCATCCTATTCCAATTCTAGAATGGAAATGGGAGGTCATTTCCATGTACTTCATTACAGGTCTTCTGAGGACATCGAGGCATCATGATTCTATCATGATTGTGGTCGACAGGTTGAGCAAGGTAGCTAACTTCATTCTAGTGATGACTACTTATTCATCTAATGAGGTAGCACAGGTCTTCATTATGGAGGTAGTGAAATTTCATGGTGTTCTGAAGAAGATTGTGTCGAACGGGGATGCCAAGTTCACTTCCAAGTCTTGGAAGGAGCATTTTGCAATTTTGGGGACAAAGTTGGCCTTCAACACAACTTCTCGTTTGCAGATAGATGGAAAAATAGAGAGGGTCAACACGATACTAGAGGATATGTTGAGGATGTATGTTATGCATCAACAAAGGAGATGGGAGGAGTCACTGAGGATGAGTCCATTTGAGGCACTCTATGGGTGGAGTTGTAATGCTCCCATCAGCTATAGTGATGCAGTGAACATGGTACTTATTGGACTGGACATGTTGGCAGAGATGGAATAGGAAACATAGGTTATCAAGAAGAATCTAAAGGAAACATGGACATGCAGAAGAGTTATGAAAACAAACATAGATAATTTAAGGAGTTTCAGGCTGGGGAGCATGTGTATTTGCACATCAAGCCCAAGAAGAGATCCTTGAGGATTGGATCATGTGCTGAGTTGGAACCACTATATTGCAGGCCTTTTGAGATCCTTAAGAGGATTGGACCAGTGGTCTACAGACTTACACTGCCTCCGACAATGAAATTCCATGATGTTTTTCATGTTTCATTGCTTAAAATATATGTAAAGGATTTTGATCATGTTACTGATTGGTCTATATTGCAGGTGGAACTAGAAGGATAATCCTAGCCATAAACTCAGTTCATATTTTAGTGAAAATAGATCATGCTCCGGAACCGAGCAATCAAGCAAATTAAAATGTAGTGGAAGCACTTTGGGCTCAATGAAGCTACATAGGAGATGGCGGATCAGATGCAGGCTATGTATCCTTCATCATTTTTTGGTGGAGGAAAATGATTTTTGGTATTTGTACATATTTATATATGGTTTCTATTGTAAATACTGTAATGATCTGTGTTATAAAGCTCCAATAAGCAGTATGGTTGTCTTGTTGTCATGTTTGTCATGATGGTTTTTCTTTTGAGCAAGATGTTATTGTAAATATTGCAACAAGTTGGATTATAAAGCTCCAAAGGTAGTACATTTTTGGTTTTCAACGGTTTTGTTGGTTGTAGGTGTCACAAAACACTGAGTACAATGCTCCCCTAAGGGTGAGGGTTTTGTAACCGCCCCGGATTTAAGGGTTCATGTAATAAAAGTTAATAAAGGAAAAATAAGGCCATAGTCAAGGGACACTTATTCCAAGCTGAATGTTGGGAAAAATATCCTAGTGGACATCACTTGTTATGTTTATGGCTAAGGGGAAATTGTCAAAGGCTTTGAAAAGGAAAAAAATGTGTTTTTGGAATTTTATTTATGAGAATAATGGAAATTAGGAAAAAAGGAAGGTGAAAGGTCATAGGTTGCATGTGAGCATGAAAATGAAGAAAAATAATGGAAAAATAATAAAATAGAGGCCTCATTAATAAAAATACCTCAAAGCATCAGTTGGTAACCTTTTTTTTAGTTTAGTTTTGGAGTTGGTTTTAGAGATGAGAAGAGCACCAAGAGGAGAAGGAAAGAAAGCAAGCAAAGGAAAATAAAGGAAAGCAAGGATCAAGCAAGGAAAAGTTGGATCAAGCAACTTCAATAGGAATAATAGTAGGTAATAGGTTGCGTGCATGACTTCCTAGCTGTTTTTTACATGCATGGTATGTGCATGTTGGTATTTGGTTCTTTTGTTGTCATTAGCATGGATTTTGTCAGGTTTCGACGGTGGATTTTAGCCTTGCCTTGCCATTCCAGATAGCCATGGTGTGATGGGATTCTTTCTTGATTTGAGCTTTGGATTTCTGGAAGATTTTGTATCTAGGTGAGGTGGTCTCAGGAAAATCACAAGGGTTGGGGGTGGAGATGGTTTTCTTCAGGAAACCCTCAATAGGTGGGTGGAGACAGGAAAATTCCTCAAGGGATGGTGAAGGAATTTTGTGTCATCCAAGCTTAGTTTGGTTTTGTTATCTCGACACTGGTTTAGGTGAGATCATGGTATGGTGAGGGTGGAGGTGGTTTAACCTCTCGATTCCCTTGGTTGTTTTTGGATTGATTTATCCCATGAGATCCCACATTCATGCTTGGAATATGGCATGGGGGTGATTGGCTAAAAGAGAGATTTGGTACAACCCAATCTATGGTTGGATGGTACATGGAAGTCCTGGACCTGGTTGGATTTTGTCTAGGTTTAATAAGAGATAAGTTTCTCTTGCTTTTGATGAGAAAATGTACTTGTTATTATGTGACTTTAATGATTGTTCTCTCATTTTTATTTATCTGGTTATATGCTAGTTATAAGCATGGTTGTATGATAGATCTTAGTTAGATATCAAATAAGTTTCTAGACACTTGTGTTCAAATTTTCATTCATGAACTATAGGTTGCATGTTTACCAAGTGTTTGACAAAATGTCAGTCTCGGTTGGGTAAGGTTAGGTCAAGTCCTGGTTCAAGTTTTGGTTTATAAACCATGTTTCTATTTCATTCATCATTTCTAGAAGTTTCATTGAGTTCTAGGCATAGGCCTGAGTCCTAGCCTTGAAAAAGTAGATCAGAATTCGAGATCACTTGCATAGAACTGCTTGGAAAAGTCCACAGTCACTAGCAGGAAGGCCTATGAGAGTGTCTGGAGGGCTATAGTCACTTGCATACCTTGGTAAGGGAGCCTCTGAGGCTCTATTTCATTGAAAAAGAGAGTTATCTCAGGGGTTGGGCACTTGGAGGGGTTGGGTTGTTGTCGAGGACCTGTAGCACCTGAGTTAAGTCAATAAGGTCTCTTTAAGGTCATGTAGGAGGTTGATTCTTATCATAGTGACTCTCATATCATGTTCATCCTAAGTAAATTGGTGAAAGTGGGTAAATGTGGAAGGAGTGCATTATAAGGTAGTATTAGAGTGGGTTGCACTCTCTTTGGGTAAAGTTTGATGTGTCGAGGTTATGCTTTTCATGCATGGGGTCATGATATATAGTTGGTATGGTCATTTATGATGTTGATATGTTGATATGTTGTTATATGGATATGCTTATGATTATACATGAACATGCTAACATGGATTGATATTGGAGATGAGATAAGCCTCCCCTAAACATCAATGAGGTATGGATTTGATTTTGGTATGTTTTTCATTTATCTAACATGATACAATTGCAGGAAGAAGAGAATCAAAGATGACTAGCAAGATGGTAGACTATAGTTCCCATGACTCAACCTACAGACCAATTGGCCAGCAAAGAGAAGAGTATTCTCCTGGTATAACAAACACATTGAGGATCTTGAGGGCAAAGATTAGAAGTTGCAATGCAAACAATGAAAGGTTGGTTGAGGCTCATGAAAGACTTGCAAGGGCTCAGGAGAAGAAGGTAGAAGTCAATGCAGGAATTCTTCAAAGCTTTTTAGAATTGAAGAAATAAGGACAATTAAGGAGTGAAGAGTAGGAAGAGAAAACTAATGGAGCCTATCATAGCATATCTCAGTCAAGATACAAATGTGATAGAGGGGACACAGTTAGAGGTGGCAGATAATTGGATGCACCTGACAGGAGGACTGGTATGTATGGGTATCATTCTAGTTCCTCATCCAGGAGACATCATCACAATCATCATCGTCATCATCCTGATAGGAGGAGCCAATATTTGCATGAGGAGTTCAAGAAAGTGAAGCCTCCTATATTTGATAGAGATATGAAGAATTAAGAAGATGCAGAGGCATGGTTAGTTGGGATGAAGAAATTATTCAGATTGCATAGCTATTCAAAGAACATAAAATCCAAGATAGTCACCATCAGTCTTAAAGGGAAAGTAGATATTTGGTTGGAAGATGTAAATAATGTAAAGTGCATTCACAAGGAAGACTTGATTTGGCATGATTTTGAGAGACTTTCAAGAAGGAATATTTATCAGAGATGTACTATGTGACATAACTAAGGAGTTTTATGAGTTGTAGATGGGTTCTATGACAAATGATGAGTATACTAGCAGATTATTGGACCTGTTGAGGTATGTTCCTTATCTCAAGGATGATAAGGCTAAGATCTAGATATTCACCAGGGTATTTCCAGGAACATATAGAGACCGAATTGAGTTTGATGAGCCTAAACCATTGGAAGAGGCCATCTGGAAGTTGAAGCATTGTTATGATCAGTCAAAGAGCATAGTTGAGCCTAAGCATGACTTGAAGGGAAATAAGAAAGTTAAAGGGAAATGACCACCAAGTCAGTGAAGACCTCAAGATGTAGGAGATAAAGAAAACATGATTCCTTATTGATCTGAAATGACCATAAACTAAAAACTGATGTAGAATTGATTAACCATTAATGATTTGAATGTTAGATGAAAGCACACAAATCGAGGAAAAATACTTGAAAAGAACACTTTACGACAATTGATTAAACATAAAATCGATGCATAATAGAAGTGAAAATAGTAAAAACACAGTGATACCAGACAACAAAATTGATGACAGAGTTCATCCCTGATGGACTATGTCTTCGGGTCTGCTTTCAAGATGGGTGACCGTTTTTATTAGGAATGAGAATAAGGTGTTGATTACATAGAGAACTGATCAGTATGAATGTGCATGTAGGCACTTCTGATAACTATCATTAGATATCCCTCTGAACCAGCTTTCCAACGCTTCTTACGGTTTCCAAAACCGACCTCAGATGCTCCCATAACACTGAAAACAAAAACCGCCTATGTCCTCCAGAATATGTATACAAAATTCAAAAAACCACTCTAATCTCTTCCATGGACAAAACTACCTCTTATAGGCGTGTGGATACATAAAAACCACCTTTGGCTACATTCAAGGTGAATTGGGTTGATTTTGGATAGGTTTTGTCTTTGGTCCTATTGGCATTAGACACCTTGCTAAGTTGGCATGGTCATTGAATAAGTTTGTTGACAAACTGTTTTTAAAAAAACCCAAAAATAACTTTATCATAACCCTGAAACCGCAAGAATTTTGGCTGACCGGGCAGAGGGGAGACAACCCATGTGACTGTCGTTACAAACGCGATTAGAGCTCCGGCGGTTTCGGCAACTACCCACTGACTGCGCGGTTCCAATTTGCGGTTATGGTAAACCCTGACCTCGTTCACATGTTACAACCACTATGGTTCCAATGTGGTCAGACTCCGCCGTTTCCAAACCCGATGGTCTCCTCTGCCTACTCACATGCACAGTCCCTGATGGTTAGCAGTCAACGACTTAGCTGGATGTTGTGGTTACCTTGTCGCTAGTCACATTACCATGGTTATGCTGCGATCTAAGCACGCGGTTAGGAGCCTGTGTATTTAATTTGCAATGTTTTTTAATGTTTGACATTGTATTAATGTAGGCCGAGAGTTTATATGGTTAGGGTTAGAACTTTAGGTGCTAGGTTTGAATGTTTTGTTTTTCAATGTGGTTGGTAAGACTTAGAAATAGGTTTAGATCTTAGGTATTTAATGTATTTGCATTTAGATTAGGTTGAGGTTTAGATTTAGGATTTAGATTAGGGTTTTCGTAATACATTTGTCACAATGAGACAAAACCCAAAAGCATATCGTCAACACAAGATCATTTTACGATGACATCCTAAATCCTGAAAAGGCAAACCATATCGAACCTTTACATCGGACGACACCCATGTCGACACATCGAACCTCTGCAATGGGTGACATAACCATGTCAACACCAAATCTTGCGAGTCAAATGAGAAGACACATGTCGTCGACCAATCTTGGCGGAATTGTCGATGAACATAAGTCGACAGCCAGGTACAAACCCATATCAACTAACGCCATGAAAACCTATTACTTGAACAACCTGATCCATAACCAACACTGTCGAACTGTCGAAGCTGAACTGAAGTGACGACTACACTGGACACTGATGACAACACTTGAACACCTGTACAATTGAATCAACGCAATCTTCTTGGATCATTCCTCTCCACTTGAAAGCTTTTGGACCACAAAAGTTTGACTAGACAAATAGTCGATGAGGGTAGAACTCCCTCTCTTTCCACCTTAACTTGACGATGTACTAATACATTCGATCAATCACTTGCAAGTGATGATTCTGATGATGCTGACCATGGTACCTTTCAATTCGGTGACCTGTTTCATCCATCCACAATATGAACAACTTGTGATGATGGGAAAACAACCTGTTATCAACATGAAATTGAATTCTTTCCATGAAGAATCATGAGTTAGTGATTCACAATCTTTGAAAATAGTCTCCACTGGATGTTGTTTAATACCATCAACATGTATAAATAATCTATTTTGTGGAATTACAGAGATAAGCAAAGATATACTTGACATCAAACCAACTATACTTTCCTGATTCATGATTACTAAGTGAACTTGCTGCAATGAACCTATCCAACTATAAGGTGAAACTTGTTGCAACTTAGTTTGATGTAGCTGTTGATTTGTTTGAATCACTTTGTACTTATTCATTAAACAATGTGTGCATTGATTAGCACTTTCCTCTGATGCATAAGCTCCCATTAGACACTTTGACACTGCTTTAGAAAATTATTTGATATGAAAACAAATAGGTTTTCTCTCCACTTGAAAAGAGGTTTCCAAACTGTTCAAGACATGACATGGCAACACAATACAAGAGAAGATGAACATTGAATTTCCCCAATACTGACCCGTATCCCTGTAACTGTTAAGTTCCAAACTTAAATTGAATTGATTCATTCTGACATTAGGAAGAGGATATTTAGGCACAAATTGTAATTCATGTTGTAATCCCTGCTTATGGATAAGATGTTTGGTTTCACATAGAACTGGAATTGTTTCTATCTTTTTAATGAAACCATCTTTAAGCTGAGTTGCATAACTTAAACAAGAATCATGTTGATTGTTATGTTGATCCTTTACACACATGATTACAAAACGCTTGTTTGAACTTATTAATCGCTTCATCTGTTTAACATTAACTGAATTCAAGTGATTTTTGTTTTGATGTGCCCTGGAAATAAATTCAACACCATCTTTCTTAAGGTGATATTTATGTTCTCTCCTGTAAAATACTGCATCAGGATCATAAAGATAATGACTTCCTAAGACAACTCCACACATGTCTACTGGAACCACATCTAATTCCACTTCATCAATGTAATTAGCTGTTATGGAAAATCTTAATCGACATTGTTTGGTGACTTTTATCTAAGTTGATTTATTTAGCCATCCTAATGGGTAAGGCCTTGGATGATTCCGTGTCTCCAAACCCAAACTTTTAACTAAATATTCAAAGATTAGATTCGCCTGTAGTCCACTGTCAAACATTGTATCTATCTTTGTGTCCTTAGAAGTTATCCTTATGTTAAACAATTCAACTCTTTTATCCTCATGTGAAGGATTTATGTTTGAAGATGATGCAATATTTTTCGAACTTGAACCAGTATCAGAAGTTTTACCTATCGTAACCATGGCGGTTATCCTCCTTTCATCACCTGAATTTGAACCTAGATCCTGCTAGACTGCTGCAATGGCCTTCTTTTCATCTTTATCCTTAAGGAACTTTTTGGGCTTAAGTTATGGATGAAGTTTCCAGCAATTTGATTCATCATGGCTGATTCTCTGGAAATGAGAACAAGTAGGTCTTTCCTTTTGAACGACTGTTGATTTCTTTCTCTTCAAATTATTCTTCCCCTTACTGTCACTGGAATATTTGGTTTCCAACTCTTTGGATGACTGTGATGAAAACTTGAATGGTCTGCCACCTGATTCAATATGTATGGCCTGAACACACACCTCATCAAAATCATCAGGATTAAACATCAATAAAGTACGCTGCAAATATGAATGTAAACTGCCAATGTATTTTAACCAAGTTTCACGTGTATCCAATGAAATGCCAAGCGCCAATGCTTTCTTTCTGAACTCCTGAGTAAACTCCTGAACACTCTTCCCTTTACCTTGCCTCAGATGCTGCCAATCAATAACAACTTGCTGCATGTATCCTAAAGGATAGAATTGTTTCCTAAGAGATTTTAAAATCTTAGACCATGACAAGATGACTTTTCCTTTATGCTTTACATCTATTTGAGTTTTACTTTCCCACCAGATTAAAGCTGTTCCCCCATTCTAAGTGTATCTAACTAAATTTTAGTTTTATCGCTAGAAATTTTCTGAATGCGAAAATACACTTCTAACTGCTTTATCCAATTATCTATCTTTTCAAGATTCATTTCGCCATCGTAAACAAGTAACTCAAATTTAACATCAAGTTTCAAAAGAGATGTTTTCTTAGGTTTCTTTTCTGTTTCAGATTCTGCACTAGAAGAAGAAGAAGAAGAAGAAGATGATGATGATGATGAAGATGATGGAGGTGAAGGTGGTTTATCAATCTTCCCTTTACCTTTGTCCTTCTTCGATGGTTTTGAAGAAATTGCATCTCTTGCCTTCTTGTCTTTGTACAATTCTCCCAACATATACTGCATGGTTAAGAATGCCTGCTGAAACTATTCTTCATTCATATTAATTTCAATGTTTCCACCTGCATCTGATCCTGACATAGTCGATTTCTGAAAGACATGTCGCTTTGCAATCTCTCGATCAATCTGCTCAAGGATTCCTTCTCCTCGTTGCGACTTTGACCTAGTTAACATTCATTGGAAAATTCTACAAACGCAACCTACTCTGATACCAAATTATATGATTTGAAATGACCATAAACTAAAAACTGATGTAGAATTGGTTAACCATTAATAATTTGAATGTTAGCTGAAATCACACAAATTGAGGAAAACTGCTTCATAAGAACACTTTAGGACAACTGATTAAACATAAAATCGATGCATAACAGAAGTGCAAACAGTAAAAACATAGCGATACTAGACAACAAAATTGATGACGGAGTTCATCCCTAATGGACTACGTCTCTGGGTTCGCTTTCAAGATGGGAGTTTTTATAAGGAATGAGAAGAAGGTGTTGATTACACATAGAATTGATTAGTCTGAATGTGCACATAGACACTTTTGATCACTGTCATCAGATAACCCTCTGAACTAGCTTTCCAACGCTTTTGACAATTTCCAAAACTGACCTCGGATGCTCCCATAACACTAAAAACAAAAACCGCCTATGTCCTCCAGAATATGCATACAAAAGTAAAAAAACCACTCTAATATCTTCCATGGAAAAAACTGCCTCTTATAGGCTTGTGGGTACATAAAAACCACCTTTTCCTACATTTGAGGTGAATTGGGTTGATTTTGGATAGGTTTTGTCTTCGGTCCTGTTGGCATTAGACACCTTGCTAGGTTGGCATGGTCATTGAATAATTTTGTTGACAAACTGTTTTTAAAAAAACCCAAAAATAACTTTATCATAACCCCGAAACCGCAAGAATTTTGGCTGACCGGGCAGAGGGGAGATAGCCCATGTGACTGTCGTTACAAACATGGTTAGATCTCTGGCGGTTCTGGCAACTACCTGCTGACTGCGCGGTTCCGGTTTGTAGTTACAGTAAACCCTGACCTTGTTCACATGTTACAACCACTATGGTTCCGATGCGGTCAGACTCCATGGTTTCCAAACCCGACGGTCTCCTCTATTCGCTCACATGCACAATCCCTAACGGTTAGCAGTCAGCGCCTTAGCTGGATGCTGCAGTTACCTTGTCGCTGGTCACATTACCACGGTTCCGCTGTGGTCTAAGCACACAGTTAGGAGCCTGTGTATTTAATTTGCAATGTTTTTTAATGTTTGACATTGTATTAATATAGGCCAAGAGTATATATGCTTAGGGTTAGAACTTTAGGTGCTAGGTTTGAATATTTTTTTTGGCAACGTGGTTAGTAGGACTTAGACATAAGTTTAACATAGGTTTAGGTCTTATGTATTTAATGTATTTGCATTTAGCTTAGGTTGAGGTTTAGATTTAGGATTTAGATCAGGGTTTTTGTAATATATTTGTCACAATGAGACAAAACCCAAAAGCATATCGTTGACACAAGAGCATAATACGACGACACCCTAAATCTTGAAAAGGTGAACCATATCGAACCTTTGCATTAGACGACACCCATGTTGACACATCCAACCTCTGTAATGGATGACACAACCATGTAAACACCATTTCCTATGAGTCAAAGACAAGACACATGTCGTCAACCAATCCTGGTAGAACTGTCAATGAACATAAGTCGGCAGCGAGGTACAAACCCATATCAACTAACGCATGAAAACCTATTTCCTAAACAACCTGATCCATAACCAACACTGTTGAATTGTCAAAGCTGAACTGAAGCAACAACTATACTGAACACTGATGACGACACTTGAACACCTATACAATTGAATCAACAAAATCCTCTTGGATCACTTATAAAAATTTCAATGTAGTTGAGAAGGGACATGGGTCACAACTTGGAGAGCAGAAGAATAGAGGTGATGGTAGAGAACTGTTATAATGTTGTATATGTGGCAAATATCATCACAAGAAGGATTGTCCATTGTACCAGGGTGGTATGCCTCAAATCTATAGCGCTCAGGAGGCATAGACAATTGGTGATGTTGGTCATAACATTCCTCAGATATATGTAGTTGTGGACAACAAGCAAGCAGATCATCAGACATCCATTATTGAGATGGAAGGTAAGATCTGTGGTCAAGTTGTTTCTATTTTGATTGATCCTGAATCTAATTATAGTTATGTTAATCCTGACCTGGTGGATAATTGTGGCTTGAGAAAAGAAGTGCATGCAAAGTCTTATTTGGTGCAATTGGCTATAGGTAGTAAGAAGAGAGTTCATCATTGGGTTAGAGCTTGTGCATTTGAATTGAATGGTATTCCTACAATAGCACATCTGAATTAGTACTTTCATTTGGATCATATAGTATGCTTTTGGTTATGGACTGGTTGTATCTTCACAAGACCAAAGTAGATTTCTATGACAAGGCTATTGAGTGCTTGGATGATAATGGGGAAAAGAGAATCTTGCAGGGAAAGAATAAGCCTATCAATGAGGATGGTCACAACCATGCAGGCTAAGTACAATTGTAGAAAAGAGTGTGTGATGTTTGTTGAAAATAATACTGAGAGGGGGGTGAATCAGTATTATCTAGTTCTTTTAACAAATCTTCCTTATTTACACTTTGAATTATTTTTGCATATCAGTACCATAAAGTAATGAGCAAGAAAAACAGACAGTCACATCAAAGAACACCAGATATAAGGTGGAAACCCAATGTGGGTGAAAACCACCTGCTGCAATATGTCTCTATCTTCTTTCAAATTAGAAACTCCTTTTACAATGGTCTTGTACTGGTGCC
>APFE030596186.1:649-16982 GCA_000404065.3 Pinus taeda
TATTTTTGTGCCTTTATATTATTATTGTTAGGTCGGCTTGGTTATATTGTGACCCTGTAGACTCCTATATATAGAAAGGAGGTTTTTTCATTTGAATCATCCAAGAATTGTTCATTTGTGTAATGTAAAGGAGGTTGCCCCCTCGAAGAGGCTTATTTCTAAGGCGTTAATCGATCTTTCCTATATTTTTGTGAGTTGGTTTCATAACATTGGTGATCAGTGTGGATGACCACCTCCTTCCCTAGAATGTAATGCTTCCATTTCCGACAAGCTTGCACAATTGGGTACTTCTGAATTATATTAGGAAGTGTCTCACTATGACAGGCCATTTGATGCCCATGTTGGGTGAGGACTACACCAATAGCATAGTAGGATGCGTCTGTCTAGTAATGTGAGTACCGGTGTAGAGTAGAGGCAGCGCTTCAGCTCAAAGAATGCCTTTTGTTGGGACTCAAACTAGGAAAAGTTTTTTTTTCACTCCGCCCTTGGTAATCTGACTCAGAGGCCAAGTGATATGGGAGAATCCCAACAAGAACCTCCAATAAAAAATTGTAAGGCCCAAAAAGATGAGAAGATTTTTTTAGAGTGGTTGGGGTTGGCTAATCTCGAATGACTTGGATCTTAGCCAAATCAACATGCACGCTTCATTGATCTATGATATAACCTAGATATTGGACCTGGTTCATGCTAAAGGTGTATTTTTCCAAGTTGGCATACAGTTTTTGCTACCACGGGGTTTGAAGGACCTACCGAATGTGTTGCAAGTGCTCTTCCCAACTCTTGTTGAAAATGAGGATGTCATCTAGATAAACAACCACGAATGAGTTGGTGGAGGGATGCAAGATGTCATCTATTAGCCTCATAAAAGTAGTAGAGGCATTTGTCAACCCAAAGGACATAACCAACTATTCAAAAAGAGCTTCCTTGGTTTTGAAGGCAGTATTCCATACATCTGTGGGCTCTATCAGGACCTGGTGATAGCCAAACTTCAAATCGATCATGTTGAAATACTTGGCCCCCTTAAGTTCATCCATAAAGTCATCAATCTATGGGATTAGATACCTATTCCTGATAGTGATTTTTTTTAGTTCCCGATAATCAATGCAGAGCTTCCAGGTCCCATCCTTCTTTGTACAAGTATAATCAGGCTGCCACAAGGTGAGGAACTTGGTCGGATGTGCTCTTTTTGCAGCAACTCCTAGATTTGTACCTTGATCTCTTCATTTTCCATAATGGAGCAACAATATATCAGCTCATTGGGTAGAGGTGTTGCAGGAGTCAAATAGATAGAATGATTGACCTAATAGTGCAAGGGTACCCCCAAGGGTGAGGAGAAGATGTCCTTGTATTCTTCCATGACTTTATTCACCTGCTTTTGTTGTGTGGAGGAACCTTTCCTGGGGGCCATGGATGTGGACACTATCTTCCCCTTACTTTGAGAGCGAATTAGAAAGAAAATAAATTTTCAGTCTGGGAGTTGATCTCACTGCATTACTTAACATATATCACAGAGATCATGGTAGGTGAGGCTACCTCTAGAATCATGTATAACTTATCACCCAAATAAATAATAACAATGTGAGGTCTCAGCTCATACACAACATGAAGCTTCCACAAGTATGATTGGCCTAATAATACATCACAAAATTCAAGAGGAGAGACATCACACAATACCTCACCTGTGAAGGGCTTGATGTTGTAGGGAAGGCAACACTACTCGTTGACGCTGAGATCTCGTCCTTAATGAAGATACCTGATGGTGTACAATTGTGGGTGGTGTGTTGGTAGACCCAACCGCTTCATTATCTCTACCGAAATGGTGTTCTTTTGGCTCTAGTTGTTGACAATGAATTGCAGCGACGAACCCTTCACCCACATCTATGAGTGGAAGGGACACTCCCCCTCCTCTAGATATTTGGGCTTCATACTATGGATATTCGTGGTGGCAAAATTGGCATTGGGCTCCGCATCAATAATATTCTTCCCTTTGTCATTCCCCTTTTTGGGTTCTGACTTAGAGTGAGAACCTGCATCTGACTCTAAAGCTTTCAGCTTGGCCATCAGTGACTGCTTGGCTCAACACTCACTTGTGTTGTGAGTGGGGATCTTATGGAACTTACACCACTTTCATGTATTCTTATTTGTCTTTGTGGTTAGTTCTTTGCTTGCGGATTCGACAGGTTGTCTGGGTCACCCCGCCTTGGCTTTGTCCTTTGTTTTATTTTTTGGGGGCACCTTTCCCTTGCTTCAGATTCACAGATCTAAAGTCTCACTTCTTCTGTTTATACTTCAGCTCAATCTTGATAATGTATCGGTGGGTGACACCAAGTGAGGAGATGTAAGAAATCCATATTTTCCAAGATGTATTTGTGTAGAAAAATTTGGTATCGTGAGCATCAAACAGAGATCATATGCCACAATTACAACCCCGGGAAGTTGTTGTACCAATTTACCCAATGGGGTCCATATTTTTGGCACTTCATCTCCTAAGGTTAGGTTTTTGGATGTTTAGGGTTTCCCATTATTTCTATATAATAAATAGGACTTCGGCCTCATTGTAACATAATTTAGAGGCATGTAGCTGCCACATAGCTTCTCAAAGATAAGCTACCATCACCCAAGCTAGTCTATTTTCATTCTTTATGTAAGCATATTTCAGTTCTTTGATATTAATAAAATGAAGATTTATTATGTTGCATCTTTGTGTTTATGTTTATATCTGTATTTTGTTTCGTTCATGAATAAGTCTGGATCATAATCTCTATGACAAACTAAATCATGTCCTCCCCAAGAAACCAGACTAACATTCTTTGTAATGAGTTAATGCAGATCATGTGAGAGAATAATTGTCTTTCCATTGATATTAACCTCAACTTATGAGGACTCGGGCCACCATGACTCAAATCTAGCCAATTTTGAAACGATCTAATTATGACGCATCTAGGGATTAGACCAAAGAGTCTCGACCTTCCACACATCTGTAAGGAGACTCCATGGGTGATCGCATTAACTCTTGGTGCCACTTGACTATGCATGCGGGAATTGAAATCTCGTTGATTTTTCTCATGCATACCGCCAACCATAAGGGATCGTTGATTCATTGTCCAAACTTATGGAATATGTATATAACCTATGCATGATTCATTTATTTTCATTACCAGTCATTAATTCCTCTCCTCGATTGGCGAGACCATCGGTTGCCCCATTTAGTTGCCTAAGGGTGTGGAAAAAAGGAGATTAAAAAAAAAAATCAATATGAAACTTATTCTTCTCACTATAAGAGGAAGAGAAGGATCATCCCCTGTAAGAGACTTATACATCATTCTAATTATTTTCAGAGAATATCCCAAAATATTGAGCTTTCAGATGCCTTGGTTCTTGGCGAGATCTATGCCTTTCTAGAAAGTTAAGAATTCAACTTTATTGTTTGTCGTTTTGCCTAATCCCCAAACATACTTGATCTCTTCATGTTCTTCGGGGAAAGAAATCACTCCTCCCACTCCAACCTCCTCCATTTAAATTTTCAAAATTTTAAAATGGAAGTTGTGTTCATTATTTTTTCAAACGGTCAAATTTTGATGGGGAACTAGTAACCTCCACAAACATATGCAACAACCTACAAGTCACATATACCAATAACTCATAGTTCAACCTAAGATTGAGATGTCCAGGGACCACTGGAAACTGGAGTCAGGATGCCAAATTCAAAAGAGATACTTATCCTTCCAGCCTTACTATGATGAGCCATACGTGTTGCCCGAGACTTGAACCCGAGTGGATGGGATGACAAATCGCCATCTCAACCACTTGAGCTAAGAACCATTGATAGAAATTTTACTCATTATTAAAGAAATCAATTAAAGTTTTTGTAAGACCAAATAAATGTGTAGGGTATTTGCTAGAATTTTTGGAAGGTTTTCTGGCATAATTTCTAGTGTAATTTGCCCCCAAAATATGGTAGAGATTTGGAACAACAAGTTTAAGGGGTGAACTCTTCACAATACAAGTGCCTCGGGGGTTTTTCAAGGTGCTAAATCTATATATCCAGTCAAAAAATCAATTTAAGCAACACAAATCAAAATTTGACCACAAATTTTTCACTAGATTATGGCTAAAAACTCCAAAAAGTCTAACAAGTAGTCAACACCCCAAATAAAAGGGCGAGCTAGAACATGCTAAAAATGATAATCTAATTTTAAGGGATAAAGCGTAAAAGACTTGGAATCTTTATTCTTAGGAAAAAATGATTTAAAAAATAAAAAAGATATACATATTTTTATCTTTTTTTGCATTTGAGTGTGTATTTTTTAAATAATATATTTTTAATTATTCATTATATATTTTTGAAATCACACACACACACATATAATAATTAATAATTTATTGTTAAGAACGAATCTTTCCATTTTTATTAAGCTTTATTTAGTGTGAAGCTTTTTGTAAGAGCCTATGGAATTAAATAGGAGAGAGAAAAAATATGAATGAAACTATTTTCTCTCCAACAATCCTTATTATTCATTCTTTTTAATATTTTTGTGCATGTAATAGAAGTTAGAAAGGCAAAAATTAAAATGCTTAAAAGATAGATACTATTTAAATATTTTAAAAAAAAATAAAATCTTTTAAAATTAAGGTTTAATTAAAGCAAAGGAATAATTAATAATATTATTATTGAAGAGTAGACAAGTCATTAAATCTACAATTATTTAATAATTTACTATTTAGAGGGAGCCTTGGGTTATTAATACTATTATTTCAACGAGAGATAAAGGGAGGTTCAGTTATTAATTATAATGTTAAATAACTCTAAAAATATATATCATAACTATTTATTAATATTTATTAAGAATTTAGGGGTGGCAGGAGGGGGAGGGATTGCTTGTAATGTCTACGAAATAATTGTGGAAAGTATGCTTGGGGACTAGGTCAGAAGTCCAATAATCACGCTGAGGTTTATGGACTCTACTTGGATCCTTTATTAGACCAGAGAGGAGCCAAAAACATCTTCATCATGGGAGACTCCTTCTTTGTTATCTGACACTTAAGAACTAACACTTCTCCAAAGGACAATGTGTTAAGTTTGATAATTCAACGCATCAAAGGTATTCTCCATTCCTTCTCCATTTCCATTCTTTCCATATCCTTAAATATCTTTACATTGATGTTGATCTAATGGCCAATAAGGCTTGTGTGTTGGATGAAGGCAAAACCAACATAAATGAGGCCATAGGATATGTCACTATACCTTGAGATTAATCATGAATAGCACCAATTCCCCTCCTCATTATTATTGTGCTATCCTAGATTAGAACCCAAGAACAATCCCTCCTTCCTCTTGTTAATGCACTCATGCCCCACCTCCAATCTATATTCTCCCCTCTCACAAAACAAGCCTCATTACATAGTTAATCATTACTTAATGATGGCTCCTCTCCTTATGATGGAATTGAGTGTAAACCACAGGCTCAACGTGACATCTCGTCAGTTAAATGTGCATGTAAGCATGTTAATTTAATTCCTTGCTCTCAACTCAAGGTTCACCTTAGGTGAAATCAGATGTATCTTTTGTGACATCCCTTAACTAGTGTGTCACATTTACTAGGTCTAGTAAGGATTAGATTGTTAATCTATATGTTGTCCAGGCCAAGTGAGGAAGGAGTTTTGTTGTAACAGCCCCAGGTTAAAAGTTCATGTAATATAGGTAATAAAGGCAAAATAAGAACAAGGTCATGGGACAAGTATTCCAAGTTGACTATTGGGAAAAATATTCTAGTGGGCATCACTTGTTATTTATTATGGCTAAGGGGAAATTGGCAAAGGCAACGGCAATGGAAAAGGCTTTGAAAAGGCAAAAAGGCATTATTGGTATTTTATTTATGAAAATAAAGGAAATTAGGAGAAAAGGAAGGTGAAAGGTCACAAGTTGCATGTGAGGAGGAAATTTAAAGAAAATATAGGGAAAATGAAGAAATTAGAGGCATCAATAATAAAAAGACATCAAAGCATCAGTTTCGGGCCTTTTGCCAGTTTTGCTTTGGAATTAGTCTCAGAGAGGAGAAGAGCACCGAGAGGAGAAGGAAAGCAGCCAAGCAAAGGAAGGACAAGGAAAGAAAATGAAAGCAAGGATCAAGCAAGGAAAGGTTGGATCAAGCAACTTTAACAAGAATACGTGTAGATAACATGTCACATGTATGTTTTCCTAGTTGGTTTTGGCATGCACGGTATGTGCATGTTTGTATTTGGTTCTCTTGTTGTCATTGGCGTGGGTTTTGTTGGGTTTAGACAGTGGTTTAAGCCTTGCCTTGCCATTTTAGGATAGCCATGGTGTGATGGGATTATTTCTTGGTTGAGCTTTGGATTGGCGAAAGATTTTGGATCCAGGTGAGGTGGTCTTAGGAAAATCTAAAGGGTTGGGAGTGCAGATTGTTTTCCCTGGGAAGCCCTCAACAGGTTGGTGGATATAGTAAAATTCCTCAAGAGATGGTGAAGAATTTCTTAGGCATCCAAGATCGGTTTGGTTTTATGATCTTGGGACCAGTTTAGGTGAGATCACAGTATGGTGAGGGTGGAGGTGGTTTAACCTCTGGATTCCCTTGATTTTTTATGGATTGGTTTATCCAATGAGATCCCACATTCATGCTTGGAATATGGCACGTGGGTGATTGGTTGAAAGAAACATTTGGTTTAGCCCAATCTCTAGTCGAGTGGTACGTGGAAGTCCCTGACTTGGTTGACTTTTGCATATAGTTAATAAGATCTAAGTTTCTCTTGTCTTTGATGAGTAATTGTACTTGTTATTATGTGGCTTTAATGGTTATTCTATCATTGTTATCTACATGGTTATATGTTGGTTATAAGCATGGTCATATGACATATCTAAGTATGGAGCTTATCACATGTTAATTAATAAATGTTTGGTCAATGAATGCATGACCTAATTGGTGATATGACAACTAATGTGAGAAGGCATTAGTCCTTCTTAGTAAGCCTCAAATAAGTTTTGGATCCCTATGTTCAGATTTGTATTCATGACCTATGTTTGACGAAATGCCTGTCCTAGTCAGGAGGGGTCAGGTCAAGTCCTTGCTCAAGTTCTTGTTTTAGAAGCTTTGTTTCTATGTTATTCATAATTTCTAGAAATTTCATTGAGTTTTGGGAAAAGTCCTAAGTCCTAGCCCTGAAAAAGTGGCTCAGAATTCGGGGTCGTTGGCACATACTTGTCTGGAAAAGTCCATAGTTGCTGGGAAGTAGGCCTATGGGAGCGACTAGAGGTTTAAAGTCACTTGGAGGCCTTGTTAAGGGAGCGATTGAGAGCCCAGCTCAGTGAAAAAGAGAGTTAACTCAAGGGTTGGACACCTGGAGGGGTTGGGTAGCTCCTGAAGGTCCCGTAACACCTGAGGGAAGTTAGTAAGGTCTTAATTTGTAGACTCCATTTCCTTAAGGTCGTAGAGGAGTTTGAGTCATATCATAGTGACCCTTAGCTCATGTTTACCTCGAGCAAACTGATGAAAGTGGGTAAATGTGGGAGGAGGCGGTTACAAGGTGGTATTAGAGCGGGTTGCGCTCTCTTTAGGCAAAATATGATGTTGTCAAGGTTATGATTGTCATGCATGGGGTCATGGTATACAATTGCTATCATCATGCATGATGTTGTTATGTTGATATGATTATGATTATACATGTATCATGCTAATGTGGACTGATTTTACAAATCATATAAGTCTCCCCTGAATGTTAATGAGGTATGGTTTTGATTTTGGTATCTATTTGGTTTATCTAACATGCCCTACTTGCAAGAAGAAGAGAATCAAAGATGAAGATAAAAATGGTAGACTATAGTTCTAGTGGCTCTCCCTATAGATCAGTTAGGCAGCAAGGAGATGAGTATTCTCTTGGTATAGCAGATACAATGAGGAGTTTGAGGGTAGAGATCGAAAGTTGCAAAGAAGACAATGATAAGTTGATTGAGGCTCAGGAAAGAACTGCAAGGGCTCAATAAAATCAAGTAGAAGTCAATGTAGTGATTCTTCAGAGCTTGTGAGATTTGCAAAGACAAGGACAATTCAGGATGAGTCAAGAGCAGGAAGAGAAAACTAATGGAGCCTATTGTAGCAAGCCTCTATCCAGATATAGGTTGGATAAAGGGGATACAGTTAGAGGTGGAAAATCACTAGATACACCTGACAGGAGGACTGGTATATATGGGCATCATTTTAGTTCCTCATCTAGGAGACATTGTCACCATCATCACCGTAATCATCCTTATAGGAGAAGTGAGCACTTTCATGAGGAGTTCAAGAAATTCAAGGTTCCTACAATTGATGAAGAGATGAAGAAGTCGGAAGATGCAGAGGAATGATTGCTTGGGATGAATAAATTCTTCAGATTGCATAACTACTCAGAGAACATGAAAGCCAAAATATCCACCTTTAATCTTAAAGGGAAAGTAGATATTTGGTGAGAAGATGTGAACAATGTCAAGGGTATTCAAGAAGAAGAGTTGATTTGGAATGAGTTTGGGAGACTCTTTAAGAAGTACCTATCAAAGAGGTACTATGATGACAAAGCTGAGGAGTTCTATGAGTTCCAGATGAGTTCTATGACAGATGATGAGTATACTAGTGGGTTCCTAGAGTTGTTGAGGTATGTGCCTTACATCAAGGATGAGAAGAATAAGATTCAAAGATTCATCATGGGGTTGCAAGCATCATATAGATACCATATTGAGTTTGATGAGCCTATATTGTTGGAGGAGTCCATTCAGAAGATGAAGCATTGTTATCATAAGTCAAATCGCAAAGCTGAGCCTAAGCGTGATTTGAAAGGAAACAAGAAAGTTAAAGGAAAATGGCCACCGAAGCGGGGAAGACCTCAAGATGCATATGAGAAAGAAAATGTTGCTCCTTACAAGATGTCCAATGCAGTTGAGAAGGGACAAGGATCACAACTTGGAGATCAGTAGAACCGAGGTGATGGTAAGGGACCATTGCAGTGTTGGATGTGAAAAAAATATCATCGCAAGAAGGATTTTCCATTGTACCAGGGTGGCATGCCTCATATGTATAATGCTCAAGAGGCGCAGATAGTTGCGGATGTTGGTTATAATATTCTTTTGATTTGTGCAGCTATGGACAATAAGCAGGCAGATCACTTGGAATCCATTATTGAGATGGAAGGTAAGCTTTGTGGTCAAGTTGTTCCTATTTTGATTGATCCTGGATCTAATTATAGTTATGTTAATCCTGACCTAGTGGATACGCGTGGCTTGAGAAAAGAGGTGCATGCAGAGTCTTGATTGGTACAGTTGGCTACAGTTACTAAGAAGAGAGTTCATCATTGGGTAAGATTTTGAGCATCTGAATTGAATGGTATGCCTACAATAGCACATCTAAATGTACTACCTTTGGAATCATATAGTATGCTTTTGGATATGGATTGGTTATACCTTCATAGAAACAAAGTAGATTTCTATGACAAGGCTATTGAGTGCCTAGATGATAATGGAGAAAAGAGAACCTTGCGGGGAAAGAAGAAGCCTACGTCAGTGAGGATGATTACAACTATGCAAGCTAAGTGCAATCACAAGAAGGGGTGTGTACTATCTGTAGTCCATATTTTTGGGGACAAGGGTAAGGATGTTGAGGATGCAAAAATCTTCAAGAGGTACCCTGTATTGCAGTAGTTTCAGGATGTCTTTCTAGTAGAGGTTCCAGAGTTTCCTCCTCATAGGGAAGTGGAATTTTCTATTGATTTTGTAGGTTTTAACCCCGTACAGAAATTCCCTGCATACGAATTCTAAATCACAGGAAAAATAAAAATGCGAGAGCATAACACATAAAACACATATACACAGAGATTTCCCACTGGATCTCAAAACCGAGACTACCAGCTTGATTTTTCATTATATTCCTTTCAATGTTACAATACATATTTATACATGCCGAAGCATCCAATACCATGGACCGAAAAACCATCGCGTCCAAAACCATGGACCGAAAAACCATAGTTAGGTTCGCCCAACCTAATATAGGGTCCAAAAAAAAATTTCTCGGGGCACTGCCCCGAACCCCGTAGAGGGGGGCTACTTACCCCCCTCTAACCCCCCGGTTCACTACGTAGGTTAGTCGTGGAAAGAATATAACACAACCCAACAGATTTGGTACTAGGGGCAGCACCAACATGAAGGCACCTTATAGGATGAGCACTCGAGAGTTAGTATATTTGAAGTTGCAATTTAAGGAAATTCTTGATAAGGGATATATTAGGCCAATTGTACTGCCTTGGGGTGCACCAGTCTTGTTCGTAAAGAAGAAGGATAGTACTCTTAGGTTATGCATTGGTTACAGGCAATTGAATAAGTTGAAAATCAAGAATAGGTACCTATTACTAAGGATTGATGACTTGTTTGATCAGTTGAAGGGAGTAGTAGTGTTCTCAAAGATTGATCTGAGGTAAAGATACCATCAAGTACACATCAAAGAATAGGACATGTACAAAACTGCTTTCAAGACCAGGTATGAGAATTATGAGTTTGTTGTGGTTACTTTTGGTTTGACTAATGCCCCAACTACTTTTATGTGCTTTATGAGTAGTGTATTGCGTCCTTATTTGGACAAGTTTGTGATTGTATATTGATATATTATAAGAATAAGGAAGGGAATGTTGAACATTTAGCAACAATATTGAGATTGCTAAGAGAGAATCCGTTGTATACCAAGCTTAGCAAGTGTTGTTTCTTTCAAACATAAGTACGTTACTTAGGACATGTTGTTTCCAAGGAAGGTATAACAGTGGATCTAGAAAAGATAAGGGCTATCATGGAGTGGGCATCTCCTAAGAATGTGGATGAGGTCAAATCATTCATGGAGTTAGCAAGTTACTATTGGAGGTTCATCAGGAACTTCTCTCACATTGAATATCCTATTACATCATTGCAAAGAAAAGGTAATAAATTTGAATGGACAGAGGAATGTGTAGCTAGTTTTGAGCAGTTGAAGCAGTCGTTGACAATGATCTAGTTCTTAAGATTGCAGATCTGGATAAAGAGTTCAAGGTGTGTAAAAATGCTTGCAAAAGAGGACTTGGTGGAGTCCTGATGTAGGAGGGACAAGTGGTCTGTTATAAGTCCAGAAAATTGCATGAGCACAAGTAGAACTATGTGCCTCATGATAGTGAGTTGGCAGTTATTATTCATGTCTTGAAGATGTGGAGGCATTATCTTCTTGGTAGGAGGTTTGTATTGATCAACAATCAAAGTGGGTTGAGATATCTGTTTGACCAACTGAATCTGAATGCCAAACAGGCTAGGTGGTTGGCCATGATTAGTGAGTTTGACTTCAAGATCAAATACATTAAGGGTAAGGAGAACAAGCTTGCAAATGCTCTCAATAGGAGAGTGCAAATGAACCATGTTGCAATGGTGAGCTCGTATGGGACATATTTACAAGATCAAATATTACAGGAAGGACAACAGGATGATAGGTACAATGAGCTTAGGCATAGGTTATAATAGGGTACAAGTGATTAGGATGTGGATAATCATCTCATGACAGATGGTTTGGTGAGATTAAGAGACAAAATCTATGTGCTAAATGAAAATGGGCTCAAGAAGAGGGAGTTTCGTGTCAAGCCATATTGAGGTCACCCATGATATCAGAAGACATTGAAAACAATGAATAAGTTCTACTATTTCCTGAATATGAAGAAGGAAGTGGCAGAGTTTGTGGCTAGATGTTTGGACTATCAGCAGGTGAAAGCAGAGTGTAAGCATCCAGGTGGGTTGCTTCAACCTATTCCGATTCCAAAATGGAAATGGGAGGTCATTTCCATAGATTTCATTACAGGTTTTCCAAGGACATCAAGGAAACATGATAATATTGTGGTTGTGGTTGGTAAGTTAAGCAAGGTAACTCACTTGATTCCAGTGAAGACTACTTATTCAACTAATTAGGTGGCACAGGTCTTCATCAGGGAGATCGTGAGATTGCATGTTGTTTTGGATAAGATTATGTTGGACATGGATGCTAAGTTCACTTCCAAGTTTGGAAGGAGTTGTTTGCAGGTTTGGGGACAGAGTTGGCCTTCAGTACAACTTATCATATGCAGATATATGGACAGACAGAGAAGGTCATCATGATTATGGAGGATATGCTCAGGATGTACATCAAGCACCAATAGAGGAGATGGGAGGAGTACCTTCCATTGGTCAAGTTTGCTTAGAACAATGGTTATCAAGATTCACTGAGGATGAGTCCATTTGAGGCACTATATGGGTGGAATTGTAATATTCCCATCAGTTGGAGTGATCCAGTGAACAAGGTACTTATAGGACCATATATGTTGGTAGAAATGGAACAAGAAATGTAGGTTATAAAGAAGAATCCAAAGGCAACACATGATAAACATAAGAGTTATGCAAACCAACATAGGGCATTTAAGGAGTTTCAGGTTGGGGAGCATGTGTATTTGCACATCAAGCCCAAGAAGAGATCCTTGAGGATTAGATCATGTGCCAAGTTGACACCATGATATTGCGGGCCTTTCGAGATCCTTGAGAGGGTTGGACCAGTGGCCTATAGACTTGCACTGCCTGATCCAAATCTTGGGGGGAGGCCCCCAAGATCTAAAAAAATTGAAATGCTGGGAGAAAAGAGAAGAACACACAATAAATAAAACCACAAAAGCTTTTTTTATTAAAACATAAAATAATTGTAAAAGCTACATTGTGGTGGACAATCTGTCTTTTTACCAATGTGACTTGTTACTTATAGCTTTTTTTAGTTACAATACCATGGGTAAATTCCATGGGTGGGTAAATACTATGGGTTAATGAATACTATGAGTGAATGAATACCATGGGTAGGTGCCAATTACAATACCATGGGTGTATGCCACTTACAATACCATGGGTAAATTCCATGGGTGGATAAATACCATGTGTGAATGAATACCATGGGTAGATGCCACTTACAATACCATGGGTAAATACCATGGGTGGATAAATACCATGGATGGATGAATACCATGGGTGGATGCCACTTTCCATTCAGATCATTCCTCCCCCCTCAAGAAGCAATGGTCCCCATTGCGTCAAGTTCCCTCCTAAGAAGCCTTTATTGAATATGAAGAGCCACTTAAGAGAAGGGTTTTGCGTGGTTAACCCATAACCGTGATGAACAAAGATCCAAGGATAGAGATACCCTGTAATGCTTGTGACCAACTATGATATTGATAGTGTACGAATTGGAAAATGGACTTCGATGAAGTGTGGGTTTGTGGATGACCCATAACCATAAAAAACGAAGATACGAGGATAGAGATACCCTGTAATGCTTGTGACCAATTGTGATACTAACAATGTGCAACCTAGCAAATGGACTTCGATGACAAGGATTTTGTGTGGTTGACCCATAACCTTGGATTTGTGGGTGACCCATAACCGTGATGCTTGTCAGTCCACTTGATAAAAGTATGGTGGCTTGTCTAGTAGATTCTCTTATCCAATGAGATGTTGTAAATGCTTCTTTCACATTATAGACCTCTTGCTCCAAATTTGCGTCAAAGACCCATTTCAGTTATTGAAGAAATGTTTCTATTGATATAATACACTTGAACTTTGATGACCTGTGTAGTGAAAAAATTATTTCAAAAATGCATGGTACGTGCGACCGCACAACGATCCAGTAATATGTAACTTCAATTGCTCATATCTCTCAAACCAGGAAACGAAATCAAATTTTGTAAAAAACCCATTTGAGATAATAATAATAATATTAATATAATCTCAAATGAGATATTTTTCACCTTCTAAAATGCTATGTGGAGGTAGTAGCACTCTCATAAAGTTTTCTGAAGATTGCTACAAAACTTTGAAACTGAAATATGCTTCAAACCCTTATTCCCATGGAGCCATAACCTGAATCTAATACCACTAATTTGGATCTTGGGGAGAGACCCCCGAGATCTAAAAAAATTGAAATGCCGGAAGAAAAGAGGAGAACACGCAATAAATAAAACCACAAAGAAACTTTTTTTAATTAAAACAAAGAATCGCTGTAAAAACTACATTGTGGTGGACAATCTGTCCTTTTACCAAATGTGACTTGTTACTTATAACCTTTTTTATTTACAATGCCACAGGTAAATTCCATGGGTGGGTAAATACCATGGGTTCATGAATACTATGGGTGAATGAATACCATGGGTGAATGAATACCATGGGTAGATGCCACTTATAATACCATGGGTGGATGAATACCATGAGTGAAGGCCACTTACAATACAATGGGTAAATTCCATGGGTGGATGAATACCATGGGTGGATAAATACCATGGGTGAACTAATACCACAGGTAGATTCCACTTACAATACCATGGGCGGATGCCACTTTCCATTCAGATCACTGCCTCTAACAATGAAAGTCCATGATATTTTCCATGTTTCATTGCTTGAACTATATGTGAAAGATGTTGATAATGTTATTGATTGGTATGTATTGTAGGTGGAACTAGAAGGATAATTCCAACAAGAAACTCAGTGCATATTGCAGCGGAAACAACTCATGCTCTGGAACAAAGCAATCAAGTAGGTTAAAGTGCAATGGAAGCACTTTGGGCCTGATGAAGCTACATGGGAGATGAATTATTAGATGTGGGCTATGTACCCTTCATTGTTTGTCGGTGGAGGCAAATGAATTTTTAGTATTTGTACATATTTATGTATGGTTTCTATTGTAAATACCACAATGAGCTGTGTTATAAAGCTCCAATAAGCGATATGGTTATCAAGTTGTCATGTTTGTCATGATGGTTTTGATTTTGAGCATGTTCATTGTAAATACTACAACGAGTTGAGTTATAAGGCTCCACGAACAATATGTTTTGGCTTTAAGCGGTTTCGCTAGTTGTAGGTGCCATAGAACACCGTTGAGGGTGTTCCCTTAAGGGGGAGGGGTCTGTAATACTCCTGGGTTAAAAAATCTTCTAATAAATTTAATAAAGGCAAAATATGACCAAGGTCATGGGACATGTATTCCAAGCTAAATGTTGGGAAAATTATCATTGTGGGCATCACTTATTATTCATTATGGCTAAGGGGAAATTGGCAAAGACAATGAAAAAGGCTTTGAAAAGGCGAAAAGGCATTATTGGTATTTTATTTATGAAGATAAACGAAATT
Source organism: Pinus taeda (assembly GCA_000404065.3). Classification (NCBI taxonomy): domain Eukaryota; kingdom Viridiplantae; phylum Streptophyta; class Pinopsida; order Pinales; family Pinaceae; genus Pinus; species Pinus taeda. The sequence goes on from APFE030596186.1 coordinate 15,828, forward strand.
ACAAGAAAATGAAGGTGAAAGGTCACATTTTGCATGTGAGGGTGAAATTGAAGGAAAATAGAGGAAAAATGAAGAAATTAGAGACATCAAAGAATCATTTTGGGACCTTTTGTTATCTGCTAGTTATATGATAAATCTAAGTATGGCTCTTATTACAATTTAATTAATGAATGTTTAGTTAATGAATGCATAACCTAATTGGTGTTATGATAGCTATTGTGAGAAGACATTAGTCCTTCTTGGTAAGCCTCATATAAGTTTCAAATATTTATGTTCAGATATGTGTTCATGACCTATAGGTTGCATGTTTACCATGTGTTTGATGGAATTTCTGTCCTGGTTAGGTCAAGTCCTTACTCAATTTCTTGGTTTAGAAGCTTTGTTTCCATGTTATTCATCATTTCTAGAAGTTTCATTGAGTTCTGGGCAGAGGCCTGAGTCCTAGCCCTGAAAAAATGGCTCATAATTCAGGGTCACTAGCATAGTGAAACGACCCAGCTAAAACAGTGAAATGACCAGTGTAACGACCCAGCTAAAACGGTGAAATGACCCAGCTAAACTATATATATATCAAGCACATTTTTATTTTTTTTTACACAGCAATTACAATCGGAAAACAAACACATTGAGATTTCAATTCAATCAACACACACATCGCTCATGCTCATTCCAGGAACATAACGCCACATTTATATACTTTTAATCTAAGGTAAAGTAATAACAAAAATACACATGTACCGTACACCGGAGAGGCGAGACTCCGCTTGCTCTGTTGTCACTGGTATTTCCTCGTTGTCGGTCACTTCTGCGAGTGTATGATGACGCACTTGATCCGAATAAAGAGCCACCAGTTTACCTCCCAGCCTACTCCTTGGGTACTCTTCTTCCCCGCGGACCCCCGAGCTGCAATGGGGTTGTACAATGGAGGAAGAATCTAATTGGCAGAGGAGAGCAACCTTAGCTCAAGAGTCCCCTCTCTAAAAGCCTCTACCTCACCAAACTCACTATAGCTTCGTAGTCGCTACTTTCACAACATATCATCCATCCAACAATAGGGTTCCCAAAAAGTGCTTTCTCTCATGGCTTGCCCTTTCTTTTATAGGAGTCCTCATAGGTGACACTTGGCATGTCATGCATAATTATAATATTTTTCTT
>APFE030596187.1:0-11325 GCA_000404065.3 Pinus taeda
AAATTGAGTCGATGGGAATTATCCCCCACCTTTTCCAGTATCTCAAAGGGACCAGGACTCTTCAACCTCTCCTTATTCAAATGTAGCCATGCTCTGTCTCCCACCTTGAACAAATTCTCTATTCTATGTTGATCATGCCTGGCCTTATACTTCTTTTGTGAATTTTGCAATGTTTCTTGTACTTGTAGATGGATTTTCCTAATCTTATCTATAAAATTTTCAGCCCTCAAAGAACCTCTTGTAAGATCTTCCCTCACTCGTCCTTGTTTCCCATAATCACTATCCAAAGGTGAAGGTGGAAAATATCCAAAACAAGTTTCAAATGGGGACTTTCCTGTAGAAGTGTGGCCTGCTTTGTTGTAAGAATGTTGTATATATACCATATCTTCATCCCAGGTCTTTGGATGCTTCTGGTTGTATCCCCTCAGAAGCCACACCAAAGTCCCGTTGAATACTTTTGTCTACCCATCTGTATGTGGATGGAATGTTGTAGATCTCTTCAACTTTGTGTCCATCTTCTCCCACAACGTAGTCCAGAATGCACTGAGTAATCTTATATCCTTGTTTGAAATGATGCTCCTTTGTGTCCCAAAGTGCACCTAGACCTGTCCAAAGAACAAGTGTGTTGCTTCTTGTCCATTGATGGTATTTTACAGGGCAATAGAACAAAGGAAAAATTTTAAGGATGGAAGTTGATCTTAAAGTTTAGAAACCTTGGTGAATCTTACCAGTCCCTAATATGAAAATTGTAAAATTTTTGGAAATATTTTTGTAAAAATATTTATATTTCTAATGATTTTATATTAGTCTATATAAAATTTTGGTAATTTTATGGGTAAAATAATTTTATACTATAAAATATGGGTAAATCATTTTTAGAAAAAATGGAAATTGGCGAATATTTTTTTTGGAAAAAACATGGAAAATTAGCCCACCTGTGAATATTAGCTCGGAAATTTTTCCATAAGATTCAGAACACATGTATTGTTGAACCTATCAACCACCATGAATAGGTAGTCATTTCCCTTTTTGGTTGTTGGTCAACCTCCCCACAAAGTCCATGGAAATTATTTCCCAAGGACGAGTACGTACAGGTAAGAGATGATATAAATCATGTTTCATGTTGCTAGGGTTGTTGGTACAACAAAGCATGCATCCTATTATGAACCAGCTAGCTACCTGCTCTTGCATCTTAGGCCAATACACATACCTATGCAAGTTAGTCACAATCTTCCCTACACCAAAGTAACCTGAAACCTTGGAGGTGTAGGTCTCTCTAATTAATTGTAGTCACTCACCTTTAGGAACACATAGCTCATCCAACTTGTAGAGTAACCCATCCTGGAGATGGAAGTCAATGGTGCTATCACTTTTGTGCACATTACTCTAACTATGCAACTACTGATACACCTCCTTGAAGTCCTCATCCTCTGAATATGCCTCTCAGTATGCATCATGGATGAATGTCTCCATGTGCATAAGATTCACCAAAGCTATGATCTTTGATTTGGGTGGACTTGAAAGCATGTCGGCCAACATGGTTTTGCTACGATTCTTATATTTGATCACCAAATGAAACTATTGTAAAAACCCCATCCACTTGTAATTCCTAGTCTATTGTAGCTTACTCTAGGCCTACAAGTACTGTAACAACCGATGGTCTGTGTGGATTATTGTCTCCTTTCCTATGAGATAGTGTTTCCATTTCTTCGCAACTTGCACCATGGCATAGAGCTCCTTGTCGTAGGTAGGGAAGTTAAGAACTACCCCATGAAATACTTCAGAATGGTAGCATACTAGACTTCCTCCCTGCATCAGGACAACTCCCATAGCATACCCACTCGCATTTGTCTCCACTTCAAAAGTTCGTTGTAAGTTTGATAATGCCAGAACTGGTGCTTGACTTGATCTTCTTCTTTAGCTCCTAGAAATCCTTATGCTAACCTTTCCTCCACTCAGAACTCTTGCCACTACTTGTTATGATGTGGAGCGATGCTACTACCACTGAAAATGAGGCTATGAATTTCCTCAGGTACTATGCCACCCCAATGAAATTCCTGACCCTAGAAACATTAGTAGGAACTGACCTTTTCATGATGGCCTATATTTTGGAAGGATATATATTTAGTTCTCCTTCACCGATCACATACCCCAAATACACCAAGGATTGTTGTGCAAACTCACACTTCTTAAGATTTTCTAGCAGCTGATGCTTCTTCAATGTTTCTAACACCTGCGTCAAATGTGAAATATTCTCCTCCCAGGTAGCACTATATACTAGTGTATCATACAAATAGAAAAAAACAAATGAATATATAAAAGGGCACAATGCATCATTCATTAATCTTATAAATGTAGTTGGTGCATTCCATAGGCTAAATGGCATAACTAACCAATCGTACAAACCTTGTGTTGTTTCAAAAGTGGTATTCCATGTACCTTCTTCTTTGACTTGAACATAGTGAGATCCAGACTTCAAGTCCAACTTGGTGAATAATTTTCTTGTTACAACTCATCTAGCATATCATCTATCTTGAGCAGGGGACATCTATTCTTGAGCGTGATTTATTCAATGCCCTGTAATCTATACACATCCACTAAGTACCATCCTTTGGCATAATGATGATGGGTAACCCACATGGTGATGTACTTGGTCGAATGACACCCTGTTCCAGTAGATGCTACAATTGTTTCTTCACCGCACTTGCTTCTATAACAAATTTCCTGTACAACACAATATTTGGCAATAGGGAGTCTAACAATAGTTGGATCTCATGTTCCACTTCTCTCTTAGGTGGTAACCCTTTGGGCTTTTGGAACACATCCGTATATGCCTTTAACAACTCCTCCAATTGTTGTTTCTATTTCTTATTACACCCCTTTAGGGATTCCTTGACTCTTATTGACTTCTCTTTAGACTAACTTTCTCTTAAAAACAATAAAACTTACTTCTTGTTGGAACTGATCAATTTCTTTGCTTAGTTGGCACTTACCAGTGAAATTTTTTACTTGCCTTTGTACACATTGATGACGAACGATTTTTCATCCTTGACGTGCCAATACTGATTGGCTATCCTCGTGAGTATTTCATCTTGCATGTACATGTATGGAATCACAAACATGACTCCACATACATCAAGGGGAACCACATCTAGATCTACTTCATCAATAAAATCAACACTATTTTGTTACCTTAAGCTCTGCATCCTTATTTACCCATCCTAGTGAATATGGATTTGGACGATCACGAACTTCCAACCCCAACTTCTTGACCAACTCTACTGCAATGAGATTCGCCTGTGATCCTGAGTCAAAATAAGCATCAATATTTTTCTTCTTGACCTGTATCTTTATATGGAAGAGTTTGATTATTTCTTTCTCTTCCTTTTGCTGAAGGCTACTTAGTTTCACCTCCTTCTGTATTGACGTATAGATGATATTCTTATCTAAGTCTGAGCTACTTTCAACTTGGTTGCTCGAATCTGTGGCCATGGGATTCTTATTATTATTATTTTTCCTCTTGTTCTTCAGGTTTACCTCTGGATGCAACTTCTAACATTTTTCCTCTATATGGCCATCGATGTTGCAGTGGTTGCACTGGTTGCTAGGATCTTTGCACTGGTGTGTTTTGGTTGCTGCCTTTTTATCTTTTCCCCCATTTTTCTTCTTCTTCCCCTCCCTATAAGTTTCATATTGCTCCTTCTGCTTCAATCCACTTGATTGCACTCTTTTCAGGCCTATGTACTCCAGGTATTGTGCATGTACACAAGCCTCGTCAACCAAATTGGGATTGGAAAACATCACTTGATCACGTAGATGGCGGTGTAGACCCTCCAAATACTTGAGGAGTACATCTAGGTTCTTTGGAGACATACCCAACATTATAACCATCTTCCTGAATTCCGTGGTGTACTCCTGCACGCTTTGGCCTGAATTTTGCCTGAAGTAATGCCACCAAATCCTCTGGTCCTCCATATATCCAATGGGATATAAATGTGACTTAATGAGGGTTTTGAAATATTCCCACTTAGTCACTGGAGGTTATCCCTCCAACCCCTAGTTTCCGTGTGGCTCTCCCACCAAGTTAGTGTATGGCCCTCCAATTTCAGCTGCATAAATGAGATTTTATGTCTTTCTTGAATTTAATGGATGCTAAAATAAAATTCCAGTTGCTGCAACTAATGGTTTAGCTTTAGACCATCAATCTTGTTGTGGTATGACTTGATATTGACTTTTTCTTCCATTTTAAACCAGGACTGATTCATGACACTCGAACAGGGTTGATATTTTCTAAATTCTTTCTTCGATTGGTTCTCCTTTTCTCCCCGATCTTCTGATACCTGTTTAGATTTGTCCTCTGCATTCTAACCCCGCTCCAAATATCCCAAAATTGATATTCAAGGTTACCATGAGAAAGTTTACATTGCGGTTGATATTTGTGACTTGTCGTTCCAGCCACGTAAACCTCACCTCTGTAGGATCAGGAGGCTCATTTACAGATTCGTCAGCCATGACTAGGGTTTTACGCTTTCCAAACCCGTCGATTTAGATCCCTGCAATATCCATAAAATACCAAATGAAACCTACTCTGATACCAAATGATCTATAAACTATCGTGGATATTCCACTAGACAGTTCGTCACAACAAATAATATATTAAAATTATGAATTTCTACACTATTACAGTTTTACTAAAACTTTAAGATCTGTAGATTTAAGTGTAATTAGTGCATGCATGTGAATGGAAATTATGCAGAAAATAGATAATGAAAAATAGACTCACACACACACACATAAGACAAAAAATAAGCTTTGGGAAACCCTTCTGGGAGAAAACCCAACTGGAAGGTGAGGTCTCTTCGCTCTCTTTCTCTATCTGAAAATATGGCTGCAGGTACAAAGAAGTAATGCCTGTGACCCATGGGTTAGTACGATGTGAAAATTATCTCTATGTTCTCTACCTCCTATCTCTCCTGTCTATCTTTGCTCAACTATGGAACAAAATTCTCTTGAAAAAATGGAATGAATCTTCATCCTATTGGCTCGGTTACAACACAACCTGATAGCCTACTAGTGGTTAAGTTTGAATACATCAACTCTTAACTAGAGCTACAATGTAGACTCTTCTAGAGTATTTTACATCAAAAACATGTGGCTAGCCCCCTATCCATGAATAATGGGGGCTTATACAACATCCTCCCAAACTATAGGTGTGAAAACAGGAAGGTTAACTTTTGAGTGGCATAAATTTTGCATACGGACTTCGATTGATGTACTTCTTGTGTCAATGGAAAGATCTCTATTTATAAAACAACATGAAAAGGTGAGGCACTAAAGAGACAACTTTTTACCCCCCAAAAATGTAGTATGATGCCTCAAAATTCTCTTGGAAGGTTTCAGACCCCGTTTTTCCAAATTGGGTCCTGCGAGTAAAAACAATCCCGTGAGTTGATTCCTCCACATTTTTCCACTTTGAATGCATCGAAATGGATGAAAAAAATATAATGATCCAATCCATATCAGTTTGTATGTTTTTTACATTAGGATGGTCAATTGTTTGTTTAGTTCGTTGAATTGGGTCGAGGTGTCACAAGAGATCCTCTTGACTAGGTGCAGAGTGTATATGGTGTTGGGATTTTAGGGCTCAAAGCCTATTGTCAAAGGTGGGTTCCTACGAGTGTCTTGGTTATGACAAGGGGTTTTCTTTTTGGCATTTCCCGTGGTAAAGAGAGGTGTGGGATCCTAGAAAGAAGATAGTTAGTTTTTAGTCATGGGTTATAATTTGCTGGGTATTTGACCTCATTTTTGTGTGCTCGATCTTGTGTGTGTTGGGGATGGGGTTAGTGTGGTGACCTGGAGGGTGCATTGGGGGAAGGGGGTATCTCTTAGATAGTTGGGGAAATTTGTATTATCCTGGCTCCCTTAGCAAAGAGGACGTGCTCGACGGGGAGTTGGATCCCGAGGCCATGGGAAAAAAAGTGCATATTTTATGATATAATTGTGTAATTACATCATATAAATGGTAAAGATATATATAATTATTTTTTTCCAACATTTACACTATTCAATAAATACAATTTCAAGATAAAAAAAATTTAAGAAAATTTCAACATCATTCTTTTCCCATCAATCCTCTTGAACTTCTATATTTCTCAAATTTGGTAGCTTATCTATCATGTTAGCAATCCCTTCAATGAGTGGCAATCTCTTATGATCAACACCTAAATTTTAGGGATAATTTGTTCATGCCACACAAAATTTGATGATGAACTTGCTAGACTCTCTAACACAGGTAACTCCCTTAGCTTCAAACTTTCTAACATAGGAAATCCACTCATACTTCCCCATGTCTTGATTCCAAACTCCTTCAACATAATGCACCTGCCTAATGACAATGCCCTTAAATATGGCAACCTCTCCAAGGGAGGAATATTATCGAGTTGAAAACATCTCCACGAATATAACCTCTCCCATTGTAGAAAGTCGTAGATACAATTGGGTAGACCTCTGCCATGGTAATTTCCAAGCCAACATATCTGTAGCTTCTTCATGTTTTGCATGTCTTACGGGAGATCCTCCACCACATCATCGTCTTCCACATCGAATGCCAATGTCAGGTCCCTCATCTCTGACCAACTTCCCATTGTACCCACTTTAACTTTGGACCATATACCCTCTACTTTAATTCCTGCCTTTACATGTACGTCAAGCTCCATCAAATTTGGGCAATTTGTGAGATCCCTCAAACTGCAAACATCACTCTTCACTTCCTTCACTCTGATGTCCACAATTGCAATACATTCAATGATGTAAGCTGATAGATCTCACGAGGAATTCCTGTTAAGCTGCAACAACTATTTAGATTTAAAGTCTTGACATTTTCAAGTTGTCCCATCGTACAAGACAACAATTCTAGTTGTGTACATGCATAGAGATGCAAAAACTAAAGCTGAGAAAGATTGCATATGTCTTCAGGTAAGCCCTTGATTAAAATCTTCTCCAAATTGAGACACTCGAGTTGTCTAAGTTTCCAGAGTGACATGGGCAATGACTCTATTTTTGTGCCACGTAGATCCAAAACCCTGAGAGAGGTGAGATTGACTAAGAAACCATTTGGAGCCTCTCTTAAACTTTGATTATAGCTCAACATCAAAGTGAGGAGGTTGGGGCATCTGAAATCGGTTGGAAAAATAGAAATATTATTATGCCCAATTGCTATTCTTTTACAATTGTTGATCCCTTTTTCAGCGCCCGGAAACTTTTGGAGGTTTTGACGTGTCCTGAAGAAACATGCTCTTCCTTCTCCGCAATATTCATTAATTATAGGTATTTTCAATATTGTAAATTAAGGTAATGAATAAAAATGAAAAAATATCGGTAACATTTGTGGGATGGTTGTATATAAGTTTGAAATTTTAGAGGTAGAGGTAGGGAAAATTCAATTTAAGGATTCTAATCTCACAAAAACACTAACCATGGAACATGTTAAGGATTGTATTTTTTTATTCATTGTTACCATGTTCGTCTGAATTAGACCAAAAATACGAAAATTCGCATATTCGATACGAATGTCGTATTATTCGTTGAAATCCAATTCAATTTTAAGGATACATGGTTAATTGATGAAGATAGACTGATTTTTCATTCAGTAATAGAGGTGATGAATGGAAATATTCACACAAATAAATAGTAGTGGGATGGAGTCCATGCAGAAGGCAAGAAAATAAAGGGGAAAAAAATAGAAAATCATAGTGAAATTATAAAGTTTACCATTTTCCAATTTCATTTTTTCTTTCAAAAGCTCAAAAAACCTAGAAAAAAAGAAAGGAAATAATGTGTGACTGAGTGTTAATTTGTAATAAAGTGCTAATCTTAAAAAGAGTGATTGAATTTTACATATTTTTTAAATATGTCTGTATATATTAGGAAGGATTTTAGATAAATACTTTTTTAAATAGAAAAATATTGTAGATTTAAGTTTTGAAAGGAATAGAAGTTTTGGAGGGAAGTGGGATTTTAGATAAATATTTTTTTAAATAGAAAAACATTTTAGATTTAAGTTTTGAAAGGAATAGAAGTTTTGGAGGGAAGTGATACGTGTGGTTTTTAATTCAAAATAAATTCAGAAAAGAGTGACTAAAAGGTATTGCCCTTACAAGGACAAAGTCTAAAATATGTATAATGTCTATTTTTTTTTTATTAAATTTTTTTTATTCGAACTTTAATCGTATCATATTGAATTCAAATTTGAACTTGGTAACTATGGTTTTATTACCCATTTATGGTAAAGAAAGTGTTGAGAAAGATCATAAAATTTTGGGTGGTTTAATTTTTGCAATTCATAATAGATTAATTTCCTTGGATAGGGTGATGTGTACGGAAGATAGGGAGGAGTGGTGGGATGCAACTACCCCACTTAGCAAATTGCTAGGGGGCGTGGCATTCCACCTCTTGGGATTTTTAATAGTGCATGATCTAGACATTAGTTTTGGGAGTTTTAATAGTGCATGATCTGGACATTAGTTTCCAAATAATGATACATATGGAATGTCATTGGGAGGAGAAGAGAAGCCTCTCTAAGAAATCTAAATATGTGATGGGCGTTATGTTGTGTGTTTTTAGCATGGGGTGTTTACAGGGCACACTATTGAGGCTGCCTATGAGAGAATTGATTGTCAGACTCCATTGACAAGATGTTGGCCAAGGGAAGATAATTCATGCCCATGGTATTTAAAGGATGATACAATAGGTAGTCATGGTAACCAGATGATTGGGGTAGATCAATTACGAGATTATTTTGTTGAGAGAGGGGGGAACTAGTAAGCCCCATGGAACAAAGACATTCAACATGAGATAGACACAAGGGCTTCACTCAATGAACCTCTGACATATCACATGTATCCGTGGCATACTAAACAATACCCTTAATTTGACTATATATTGGAAAATACCTCTAAAAATCACATTATTTAATTCCCTACTTATACGAACCCAATACACCTTTCCAATTTTAAAAAACCTTACTTTCATCACATATTGTAGGTATCCATTTTTTCATTAACATTTTTTACACTACTTTATATTTTTTCATTAACTTTGAGCTCCATTTTTCATACATGCCAATATAAAAAACCTTTCCCCCTATTATATGCTCAATATATTATGTGATTTTTTCTCAATATATATCCCCCAATATGAACGCACATGATATGGTATTTCTCCCCCAGTGAAACCCCCATGGGGATAGGTACAAGCCAATTAATCAAAGTAGCCATAGTATAAGACAATTTGGTTCTATGGGGGTTGGAGCAGTCACTTGTGGGTGGAAGACCCGTTGGATTTCTATGGGCAAAGTTCGGGTTTCTAAACATTGCTGCAATGTAGGATTATGCCTAGCATGAATTCTATCAGTGCATGGTAGATCCTAACCATTTTCACTAGTTTCTACTTTGGAATTGGTATTGTTTAGTTGCGCCTCTAGAGTGGTGGTATCCTTTGTTTTTAAGTTCGATTAAAAACAAATATCTCAATCACCTTTAATTGATCATAATGTTATTAAACACATCAAATAACATTTTGTTGTACAAAAGAAAAAATCTGAAAACCCAAAATCTAAAATAACGAGAACAATTTATGATTATTATTACTAGTATTCATCTATATCCATATAACCTACCAAACACAGAATTCCTTCCACTTAACCCAACAAACATGAATCCCTTCAACTTTCCAATCAAACATCGAATTCGCTCCACTTTTTCCATTTTTTGTATGACTGATCAATAAAGAATTTTAATGTGATACAACTAGTACACAGATGATAGCAATCACATAACATACATTTATATTACTAGCACAAGCACACTAGTAATGTGGTTGATATATGCAGAAGGCATCATTTAACAAGAACTCCTCCATATTTATCAAACTGAAACCCTTGATTTCTTTGGCCTTTTTTTAAAACAATATATACTAGCACAACTTTGAAATTATGAGTATATTGGTGTGGCAACTGAAGCCAATACATTACATCAAAGTATATGACAACAAACATAGTTTAGAGAACTCCACAAATCTCTTCAACCAAGCTTTTTCTCATTGCAACCCCAAACAAATGGTTCATTTATTTTAATTGTTCTTGTATGAACTATAAATTAATGGTGAAGTGGTTTTGATTTGATGCTTAAGATACATTACTTTTGAAAATGCATAATATGATTTAAAATTTATAACATGAAAATCAAACTCCAAAATTAATTTGGAAATTGGATGGATTCCAAAATAGAGGTTATGTAAATCATAACATCAATACTTTTAAAGTAAAATTGAGTATATCAAGAATTTGAACAAAATCGCACCTCTGTGTACTCTATCAAATTTGATGTAAAAAGTATTGAAATCTTCAACACCTCAAATACATGTGTGCATCTGAATAAGTCAAATATGTCATTCTAACATGTATAGTCAATGATAATGAATTTATATAGTTTCAAAAGAATCCACAATAAAACACCTTCAATATAAATAATAAATAATGATCAAATAGTAAAAAAAAAAAATCATATAATTTTATAATAATCAACCTTACTCCCAATAAAATAAGACAATCACATTGGATTCCCTTTACTTTTTTGTACTCTATATAAATGAACCATTTACATCACTTTTAACCAACCTTGACTTTTTAGGGATACAATTAATATCCTCAACTTGAACATTACTTTTAAAAATGAAAATATATATTCTTTCGAATAAAATCAATAATACAAACAATGTTATTCATTTACTATCACATTGCTTTAAAATATATATTCGTTCCAATGAAATCAATAGTACACCCAATATTATTCATTTATTATCGAACATATCTTCCACGAACCTGTTCTTCATATCATTGTCCTATCCATTACTATTATTGACCATATAAGACGATGTAATTTCGACAAAGTATTAAAATTATATATTGGCACAAATAAATAATATATTCAACATTAAAAATTGTATTATTACCACAAATAAATAATATATTCAACATTAATTTTTTTTCCAACCTTTACACTATTCAACAAATACAATTAAATGATGTAGTTTTTCTTTTAGGAAAATTTCAACATCATTCTTTTCCCACCAATCCTCTTGAACTTCTATTCTTCTCAAATTTGGTAGCTTGTCTATCCCGGTCGGCAATCCCTTCAATGACTGGCAATCTGTTATGGTCAACACCTGAAGTTTAGGCATAGTTTGTTCATTCCACACAACATTTGAGGATGAACTTCCCAGACTCTCTAACACAGGTAAACCCGTCAGCGTCAAACTTTCTAACCT
>APFE030596192.1:0-13542 GCA_000404065.3 Pinus taeda
ATTATCTTGGGGGCACTTATAACCCCCAGTCTAACAACCCCTATGGAAGCGCATAGTACATGACTGTACCCCAAGGAAATTACTATTCCACGCAACCTATGTCTAATATTAGGAACAACACGACAGTAGGACTGTAAGTATCTTCAAGTCATATGTCATCGCCTTGGTCTAATTAGGGGGAATCAAACACCTTGCCTTTCTTGGAAATGATTGATATCCCTGACTTGTACAAACTAACAAATGACCCCATCTATCACAACTTAATTTGGCTGCAAATCCTGCATAAAATCCTAACAGACATCCCAAAGTTTGAAGGGAAACAAGGGGAGGATCCAAGTGTTGAAAATAGAAACAAGAAATGCTAAAAATATAAATGCTATAAATAGAATTTCAGGTACCAATGTTGGAAATAGCAACAAGGCATGATAAAATAGAAATGATAAAAATAGCATTTCTATAAATAGCATTTCGGGTTACACTCCAATTTTAGTAAGTCCCTGAACTAAAAATGAAAATTAAAATTCGAATTTGATCTTAGCAGGTGTTTGAAAATTAATTAATTAATTCATCTTGAGTTACTTAGTTGGAGAATATCAAACACGAAGTCTATGTAAAGATATGCAACAATTATCCCTTTGATTGAGGAATCTATCCCTTAATTAAGGAGATTAGGACGAGTTATACTTTGAGTTGTAATTAGTTAGCTCAGTTAACTCAGTTAAGTCCAGTTAGATTAGTTTCAACAGTTTTTGGAACTTATTGTGCATTTAGTTACTTAATGCATGCATGCATGTAACTAGTGTACTTTAGATAACTGAATATTCTCTCATAAATAACTCATGCGTGTCAATTCAGTGAGAGACCCAGTTGATATCAGAGGATGGGATAGTATATTATTAGTTGGAGGAATTTTCCTATATAGGAAACTCATCCATGTAGAAGGAATCATCTCCTTCAAGATTGTGCAATTATTTCAGGGGTCAGTGTTGTGTTTGAGGTGAGAATCACACAGGTTGTAGCTAGAGGACCCAGGAGAAACTGTGCAAGGAAATAGGAGGCTTGGAGGACTGAACGAAGGCATATGTGTTTTCTATTATGTCTATGAGTAGCAGTGAGGGATTGCACTGAGAGCTGGATAGCTTGTGAGCTAAAGCTTTGAGTAATCCTGAGATATTTCCACTTGTATGATAATACAGATAGTAGGGTTTTTAGCTAAGGCTTTCCCGAGAGTATTCTTCTATATTAATGTGTGATTGATTTCTTCTTCATATGTTATATGTGTTCTATTTGATCTTAAACAAAATCGATTAATCTTCCGCAAGTTTGTTTGTAGAAGTAGATCAAGTATTTTTCTTTCGTATATTGCATTATCAGGTGATCTATAGTGAGAATTTCTACATTATATCAGAGCTAGCTGATCTATGGTGAAATTTCTACATGGTAATAGAGCAAAGGTGATCAAAGTGGAGAACACTATACAAAGAAGGGAGAAGTTCAAAGCTTGAAGTTCTTGATTATAGAAATCGAATTCTTATCACATCTCAAATTTCATCAATGACATTCAACGGTTTGACACTCGAGTATGTCCTATATGGCAGCTTGAATTATATAGCCTGGAAGGATCACATGGAAGTGGTATTAGAGGAAAATGGTTTGAAGGACTTCATTAATCAAGAAGTCCCCAAGCTAGCAGCTGCTAATGCCCAAGAATCGGTGGAATGGAAGAAATGTGTGGCTAGAGGGAGGATGATTCTTCTGGAGGGAGTTCAAGACTACATTTTCTTGAGTCTTCATGGGATGGATACATTGTTTTCAATGTGGAAAAATATTCAAGGATCTATATCAAAATAATAGTGATTAGAGGAAGTTGGTGCTAAAGGACAAGCTTCATAAAATCAAATGTGAAAAGGGAAACACGATCTCTACATATCTAAACAAGCTCACCACCTACAGGGATGAGCTTGGAAGTGTAGGAATCACGAGAACCAATGATGACATGGTGAGTCTTACTCTCCTCAGTTTTCCTAAGAGGTGGCATAGCTACTAGGATTCAGTTAATGAAAGAGAGGAATTTCCAAATTGGGAATGACTGTGGTTGGATCTAATGCAAGAGGAGATCAGGAGAAGCATAAGATATTGTTTTTCGTCCAAGGAGGATGAAGAAAATTGTGCCTTAGCGAGTAAGGCAAAGAAAGGGAAGGAGAAGGATTCTCATCCCAAATCAAGTTCTCCTCATGGTGGGAAGAAGATTGACAAATCCAAAGTGTGATGCTTTAATTTTCATGAGGTGGGCCATTTTTCAAATAATTGTCCATTAAAGAAATCCAAGAAGGAATGCAAGGAAGGATCTGCAGGTGAGGTATTGGCCTCTTAGTTTGAATTGGATTTTACCCTCATTGCATGCATGGTTTCATTGATGATGGTTTGGTTTTGGTTTCTTGACAGTGGAACCTCAATCCACATGATTGACGAGAAGAGTCTATTCAGTACCTTGGAGGAGAAAGACATCAAGATACTCATAGCAATGGGTAGTGATGAAGAGTATAGTGTTTTAGGTGTGGGCATGGTTTATTTTCATAGGGAGCATGGAGCTTGCATTACCTTGACAAATGTGAAGTATGTGTCAGGACTTAAGAAGAACTTGGTATCAAATGTGATGTTGGAGGACAAAGGCTATGATGTAGTCTTCAATAAGGGAAAGGTTTTCCTTAGATACATCACCATGACACAGGTGAAGTAGAACAGTTCACGAGTCAAGAACCTGTATGCTCTTGAGGTTCAAGATGCATGCAAAGCCTTGAGGAGTAAGAAAACTGTTGGAGACTTGGTGGTTGAGAGGGAGAGTACATTACCTCTGAACATGCAGTGCTAGAAAAAGTATCAGAAAATTGTGGAGGAGCCACAATTGGTGAAGTGGCTTCAGGAGGTTCTGGAGTAGCCACAACTAGAGAAGTCGAGAGGATACTGAGTGGAGGCATCCACTCATGTAGAGACCTCCAGTAGGGGGAAATTTCGAGCCAACTGGGTAGAGGGATCACATGCATCCATAACTCCAAATGGGAGTTGGGGCAATGTGGAGTGAGAGTCCCAAGAAGGTAGAAATAGGGGCAGGATCCTTGAGGTACCCAACCTCTTTGATTAGACCTTGCTATGGGAGTCCTAATGAGGAGAAGCAACATTGGCTGAGTGGGTGGAGACAGATGCAGATGGAGTGAAAAAAGAAGCTTCAGCATCAGAGGATGTTTCTAGCCCAACAAAAAGGTAATTGGGAGATGAGTTACTTACTTCTTAGTAACTAAGTTGCAGTGCAATAGTGGGTAGGACGATATAACATGATGAGAGGAGGTGTAATGTGGATGCGGTGCTAGGAGACAGGACCAATAATAACACGGATGCAGCTAGAGGAATCATTATGATTGATGCAGTCAGAGACCAATGTGACAGAGGCTAGAGTAGTCAGATATTGAAGAGCACAGAGGTGCAAAGGTTTTTAGTTGATAGAGGCCATAACAGTCAGAGACTTTGATGATAGAGGCATCATTCTGATTCAGGTTGGATATTTTTCTATTTCTAGAGTTGCTGGAGCAACAACACTAGGGAGAAGTGTTGCATGGTGAACATTCCAAAGGTTCAATATTGGGTTCGAGTTGAATGCCTTTTTGGTTGAGAGGAAGTGTTGAAAATAGCAACAAGAAATGCTAAAATAGAAATGCTATAAATAGCATTTCAGGTATCAGTGTTGGAAATTGCAACAAGGAATGATAAAATAGAAATGCTAAAAATAACATTTCTATAAATATAATTTCAGGTTACATTCCAATTTTAGTTAGACTCTGAACTAAAATTGAGAATTAAAATTCGAATTTGATCTTAGCAGCTGTTTGAAAAAGAATTAATTAATTCATATTGAGTTAATTAGTTGGAGAAAATCAAACATGAAGTCTATGTGAAGACATGCAACAACTATCCCTTTGATTAAGGAAGTTATCCCTTAGTTAAGGTGATCAAGATGACTTGTACTTTGAGTTGTAATTAGTTAGCTTAGTTAAATGAGTTAAGTCCAGTTAGATTAGTTCCAACAGTTTGTGGAAATAATTGTGAGTACAGTTAGTTAATGCATGCATTCATGCAACTAGTGTACTTTAGATAACTGAATATTCTCTCGTAAATAACTCATGCATGTTAGTTCAGTTAGAGACCCAGTTGAGATCATAGGATGGGACAATGTACTATAAGTTGGAGGAATTTTCCTATATAGGAAACTCATCCATGCAGAAGGAATCATCTCCTTCAGGATTGTGTAGTTATTCTAGAGGTCAGTGTTGTGTGTGAGGTGAGAATCACACAGGTTGTAGCTAGAGGACCTAGGAGAAACTGCGCAAAGAAATAGGAGGCTTGGGGGACTAAAGGAAGGCATTTGTGTTATCTATTCTATCTATGAGCAATAGTGAGGGATTGTGCAGAGAGCTGGATAGCTTCTGAGCGAAATATTTATGTAATCTTGAGATATTTCCACTTGTATGATAATACAGATAGCAAGGTTTTTAGCTAAGGCTTTCCCCAAAGTATTCTTCTGTGTTCATGTGTGATTGATTTCTTCTTCATTTGTTATATGTGTTCTATTTGATATTGCTCAAAATCGATTAAGCTTCTGGAAGTTTGTTTGTAGAAGTAGATCAAGTAATTTTCTTTAGTATATTGCATTATCAGGTGATCTAAAGTGAGAATTTTTACATGGTATCAGAGCTAGCTGATCTACAGTGAAATTTCTACACTGGGTACACACATCACCACCTAATATTTATGGTGTGTTTCTAACTCCGTGGTGGATGATAGCATCTAGCTACAACTCTTTCCCCACACCCTTACTGGCAATGCATCCAAGTGGTACATCGAGTTACCACACACATCAGTCAATACCTTTGGTGCTTTAGTGATGGAATTATTAAAGAATTTCCAGTTACCCATCCGCTATGAACTAGGATGGAACACCTCATGTAATTATGTCAAGACACCACCACCCACATCTCTGATCATATCCATGAATTGAGACGTAGTTGAAGGCTAGTCAAATCTCGTCTCCTAGACTATCTATTAACGGATTGGTTTTGCAAGTATCTAGTCCCCAAAATCGCTAAGGATGTCACCTTAGGTGGTGCGGTCATAGAATACCAATCCATTCATCATGTCCAACACTTAGATTTGATAGATTCACAGTATGGCACTTTATACAACATCATTCCCAATGCCCCTCGCAACTCCAATGACTGCACTACTCAGCAACCTGGAGCGCATGCCGATGGTATTATCAGTGCTACCTCTGGGGCCTTTGTAAAACAACTTAGCGATCACATTACCCAGTTGTCAGTTGACCCCTATACCAAATCGATTTCTCTTCCTACCACCATGATAAAATATATGTTGTTTACACAAAAACCCAATGGTAAAAGCAAGAAGAATAACAAAAAGATTGCTCCTTTTGAATAGCAGTCAACAAAGTAGTACAACCTAAACTAGAAGGATATTGCACCTTCTGATGATGGAAAGGACAAACCCATCTGGTTCCCTTGAAAAATATATGTGGAAGACCACATGACATATTGTTGTCTACGTCTGTAGGAATGCATAGATTTCATCACTAAAAAGGACACCGACAAGACCCCCATAGTCCTAAATAATCCTTTCCCTGCTTAGCAGTAGCAGCACCTTTTTTCAAACCAACACCAAACCCCACAAGGGGGCAATTATGGTTTGTATCATCCTTTAGCTGGTGAAGTACCATCTACCGTTTACACCTTTGAAATTTTACATCTACAAAATAGAGCCAAATCTTATGGAGCTCCAGTCACTAATGCTGAGGAAGCCTCTTTGAGGCAAAACCCACCACTACTTAATGATCTTCATATCGAAATTCTATTTGTTCATCTTTTGATTTTCCCCCAAAAGGGTAAATTACTTGCTCAATGCATAATACATCTACATGTGTTGCCCAGGACTACTGTATTGTAGAAGATTTGGTGCAAGCATCATCATATATGTTGGCGTTCGAAGTATTACAAACTTGTTGGAGCATGACTGTTCAGAGTTCTTTGTTTTAGCTAGATGTATACCCAGGAAGTTTGTACACCCCTCCACACGGGTGGGTGCAGGGGGGACTTGTCCCCACTGCAAGGGTTCGAGGGGGCCGATCCCCCTCGACTGGGGGGTCTAGGGGCCAGCTGTCCCCCGACAGGGGTTTTGGGGGCAGTGCCCCTGAAGCTAAAAACAAATGTAAAATTGCCTTGTAAAAGCATAGTAATTTCTAGTCAATCTGGGATGTTCATTAGGCAGATGATCTAATGGTAGAAATTATGTTTAGTTTAGGGTTTTTTTCCCTAGAAGGCAACCCCTCTCTTTGTATGAGACCATTTTATTTGAGGCTGTGTAATAGATGTGTATTCTCTGAGTGAGAAACAGAGAGGTGAGGCTGTGAGAGAAAATAGAGGATATTACAATGGATCTGTTGTAGGTTGTGTCTCTTCATTTTGTTGGATAATAGAAAGGAAGGACTTGTTGTTCGGGGTGGACGTAGCACAAACTGGGTGAACCATGTATATCTGTGTCTCTCTTGTTTTATGCATTTTCTATGTTTATATTTCTGCAATATTTTATGTGTTCCATTGCTCCGTAATATATAATTTTCTAACAACTAGCATCAAAGCCGAAGGTCAATTTGGCTGATAAACTCACATGAAAGAAGGGTTCCTAGTTCGAGTGGGAGCAATGGCAGAAGATGGTAAGTTTAGGGTCAAAAAATTTAACGGCCAAAACTTCTCGCTATGGAAGATGCAGATGGAATATTATCTGTATCAAAAAGATCTGTACCTACCATTGGGTGAAAAAACAAATATGCCGATGGGTATGACATATGAAGAATGGAACCTTCTCAATAGAAAGGCACTCGAAATCGTACGGTTGTGCCTCGTAGCATTGGACACCTTGAACATTTCGAAGGAAACAATCACAGCGGGTTTGATTAAGGTGTTGGAGAAACTATATGAAAAACCCTCGGCCTCAAACAAGGTATTTCTTATGAAACAGTTATTTAATATGAAGATGTCGGAAGGTGGATCTGTTACAGATCATTTAAATGATTTTAATACTGTTACAAGTCAGTTATGTTCTTTAGGGGTAAACTTTTATGATGAAGTTAGAGCTTTGTTATTCTTGTGCTCATTTCCAGAAATTTGGAATGATTTAGTAATAGCTATTAGTAACTCTGTTTCTAGATCTAGTACTTTAAAGTTTGATGATGTTGTCGGTGCTATCCTTAGTGAGGAAATGCGACAGAAAAGATTCGGTGAGACATCAGGTAATGCTTTGAGTGTAGAGTCTAGGGGAAGAAAAATGGAAAGAGGAAAGAGTTTAGGATATCACAGTAAATGAAGGAAAGGCAGATCCAAGTCTAGATCAAGGATAGTGTGCTGAAAATGCGGAAAGAAAGGACACCTAAAGAAAGACTGTAGATCTCATAAAGGAAAAGAAGGAGGTGCACAACAAGAAAACAATCATGAAGCAAATGTGACAGGTGAGGTGTTACAAGATGCTTTGGTTCTTTATTTTGAAAATATTATTGAATCTTGGGTGGTAGATTCAGGGGCCTCATTCCATGCCACACTTGATAAGAAATACTTTCATGACTATGTTCAGGGAGATTTTGGACAAGTTCGTTTGGGTGAAGATAAACCCTGTACAATTGTTGGAATGGGTAAGGTTCTTATAAAACGGTAGAATGGAAACCAATGGATACTAAAGGAGGTAAGGCATGTTCCAGATCTGAAGAAAAATCTGATTTCAACAAGGCAGTTAGACAGTGAAGGTTGTGTGGTAAATTTCATAGATAAAGCTTGGAAGGTTACCAAAGGAGCCCTGGTAATAGCAAAAGGCGAAAAGGTTGGTACATTGTATTTATGCAATGGTATTTCTAACTCTGTTAATGCTTTAACTTCCAAAGGAGTAGGTGCATCATTATGGCATCATAGGCTCAGACACATGGGTGAAAAGGGGATGAAGATTCTTCACTCAAGAAATTTGTTGCTAGGTTTGAAGAATGTTGATTTGGACTTCTATGAGAATTTCATTTATGGAAAACAGAAGAGAGTCAGATTTCTCAGAGTTGGGAAAGAAAAGAAGAGCGAAAAATTAGAGCTTCTGCATGTAGATGTATGGGGACATACTCAGGTATCATCTCTCAGTGGCTCTCGTTATTATGTTACTTCTATTTATGATGCAACTAGAGAAACTTTGATTTATTGTATTAAGAACAAATCTGATGTATTTGATACTTTCAAGAAATGGAAAGCTTTGGTTGAGATTGAGACATGAAAGAAATTGAAGTGTCTCAGATCAGACAATGGAGGTGAATATTGCAGCAAAGAGTTTGATAGGTATTATTCAGAGCATGGAATTTGTAGAGAGAAGACAGCTCCAAGAACACCACAAGAAAATGGTGTGTCAGAAAGGAAGAACAGAACAATCATGGAGCATGCAAGGTGCATGAGATTGCATGCAGGATTGCCTTTACAATTTTTGGTAGATGTCATAGATACTGTTTTTATCTAATAAATAGAGGGCCTTCAAGTTCCTTGGATGGTGGTGTTCCAGAGGAAGCATGGACATGTAAAAAGGTAAACTACACTTTTTTAAAGCCTTTTGATTGTGAGGCCTTGGTCCATATTAATAAAGAAAATAGAACAAAGCTTGAGGCAAAGTCAAAGAAATGTACCTTTATTGGATATGGTATTAATGATTTTGGTTATCACTTATATGATTACGAAAATCAAAAAATCATTAGGAGCAAAGATGTAATATTCAATGAAAAGGTCTTGTATAAGAATGAGTTATAGGAAAAGAAATAAGAAAAGAAAACAAGGAATACGCAGTTCTTGATGAAATCACTGAAAAAGTTAAGGTGCCTGGAAATAATAATAATCAACAACCACAACAACAACAACCACCACAACATCAACAGGCACCCCAAACACCTAAAAGTGGTGTTAGAAGATCTACCAGGATAAGTATACCCCCTGAACAATATTCTCCTTCATTATATTATTTATTGTTAACTAATTCTGGTGAACCCGAATGTTATGAAGAAGCAATGCAGGTTGAAAGCATGAAGAAGTTGGAGGTAGCCATGGAAGAAGAGATGGAATCCTTAATGCATAACCAGACTTGGGACTTAGTCAAGTTGCCTGCAGGAAAAACTACATTGAAGAATAAATGGGTTTACAGGCTGAAGGAAGAAGATGGAGGAAAACAAAGGTACAAAGCTACACTTGTGGTGAAGGGGTTTGCACAGAAGGTTATTGATTTTGATGAATTATTTTCTCCTGTTGTTAAAATGACTTCAATCAAAACTATTTTAAGTCTAGTAGCAGCTGAAGATTTGCATCTTGAGCAATTAGATGAAAAAACAACCTTTCTCCACGGGGATTTGGAGGAAGAGATATATATGCAACAACCACAAGAATATGAGCTAAAAGGGAAGGAGAAAATAGTGTGCAGGTTGAAGAAGAGCTTGTATGGCTTAAAATAGGCTCCAAGGCAGTGGTATCTAAAATTTGACAAGTTTATGCCTAAACAAGGTTATACTAGATGTCACTCTGATCATTGTGTTTATCTAAAAAAGAAAAATGATGGCAGCTATATTATACTATTATTGTATGTAGATGACATGCTTGCTGCAAGGTCTAACATGCAGGAAATAAATGTGCTCAAAAGAAAATTGGCAAATTGATTTGCAATGAAGGATTTGGGAGCTGCAAAACAAATCCTTGGTATGAGAATAACTAGAGACAGGAAAAATCGCAAATTAACATTGTCTCAGAATGAGTACATACAAAAGGCGTTGAATAGATTTAATATGCACAATCCAAAACTAGTTAGTACACCTTTTGCTAATGCTTTCAAACTTAGTAAGGAAACACACCCAGAGACCCAAGTAGACATGGATTATATGTCTAAAGTTCCATATGCATCAGTAGTTGGAAGCTTAATGTATGTAATGGTCTACACAAGGCCTAATATTGCACATGCAGTGGGAGTTGTAAGCAGGTACATGAACAATCTAGGAAAGGAATATTGGATGGCAATGAAATGGATTCTCAAATATTTGAAAGGTACCACAAATCAAGAATTATGCTTTGGTGGTACAAACATTTCTCTACAGGGATATGTTGATGTAGGCATGGTAGGTGACATAGATAACACGAGGAGCACTACAAGATATGTATTTACTGTAAGTGGAACAACTGTCAATTTGGTTTCAAAAATCCAAAGTGTTGTTGCACTTTCAACAACAGAAGCAGAGTATGTTGCTGATATAGAGGCTAGTAAAGAAATGGTTTAGTTACAAAGGTTTATGGGTGAATTGGGTAAGGAGCATGATATGGGCACGTTATACAGTGATATCAAAATTGCCATTCATCTTACAAAGAACTCAACATTTCATTCTAAGACTAAACACATACAGCTCAAGTACCATTTCATATGATCAGTGTTGGAAGATGGAGACTTGAAGTTGGAAAAGCTACACACAAGAATCCTGAAAATATGCTAATAAAAGTTGTAACTAGGAAGAAACTGAGAATATGCTCAGTTTCAATTGGTCTTGAAGGATGACGATGAAGATGAGAAACAACTAGGTCTAAAGAGGAGTCATTATCTAGAAAATCAAGTAGTGATGGAGTTGCTACAATCATTCTCCAAGTGGGAGATTGTTGGCTGTGGAGCATGACTTTTTAGAGGTCTTTGCTTCAGTTAGATGTATACCCTAGGAAGTTTGTACACCCCTCCACGTGGGGGGGTGCGGGGCGGACTTGTCCCCCCCCCCCTTCCCACGGGGTTTGGGGGG
Organism: Pinus taeda; assembly: GCA_000404065.3. Lineage (NCBI taxonomy): Eukaryota > Viridiplantae > Streptophyta > Pinopsida > Pinales > Pinaceae > Pinus > Pinus taeda. The sequence continues at coordinate 10,895 of APFE030596192.1, forward strand.
GGTAATCCCCCCAGCTGGGGGTCCGGGGGCCAGCAGTCCCCCGGTGGGGGTTTCGGGGGTAGCGCCCCCGAAGCTAAAAAAGGATGTAAAATTGCCTTGTTAAAGTATAGTAATTTCTAGTCAATCTGAGTCGCTCATTTGCAAAATGATCTAAGGATAGAACTTATGTTTAGTTTAGGGTTTTTTGCCATAGAAGGCAACCCCTCTCTTTGTATGAGGGCATTGTATTTGAGGTTGTGTAATAGATGTGTATTCTCTGAGTGAGAAACAAAGAGGTGAGATTGTGAGAGAAAATAGAGGATATTACAATGGATCTGTTGTAGGTTGTGTCTCTTCATTTTGTTGGATAATAAAAAGGAAGGACTGATTGTTCGGGGTGGACGTAGCGTAAACTGGGTGAACCACATATATCTGTGTCTCTCTTGTTTTATGCATTTTCTATGTTTATATTTTTGCAATATTTTATGTGTTCCATTGCTCTGTAATATATAATTTTCTAACACCTGTCCATCACAAAGGAAAGTTATTCTTTTGGAAATTAGTTGTATCAACCCTTAGGATTCCATGTTTTCAATTTTTGACATGGACAAATGTAAGCTTCCCCTTTCAAACCAACTTGCATTTCAGGTGCAAATTGTTGAAAATGCAACAAGATGATGGAGCTTAGTGAAAAGAAGTTGCCTTCACTAAGTGGCCCTGCAGCCTATTTTTGGCTCAAAGTCTATTTTTAGACACATGGATAATGTTCTATGAGTTGCAGGATGCTATTTATGGATGATTGGTCATGTTGGTAAAAATAGATGGACCTCTATTTTTAGACATATGGGCAGAGTCTATTTTTAGACTTCCAGTAAAAAAAATAAAACAGTCAAATATTATTAGCTCTTAATAATATTTGGACTATAAACATTATCTTATCCTCTTGCAACACTTCATTTCGAGCTACGGATGTGGCACATGCAACTGCCAGAAGGAAATACGATTTTCATATGGGTTAGTTGAGCTAGTGCATGATGGACTTCAGCTAGAACTCAAGTGATTGAGTTTGGTGGAGTTGATTGAGGAGTTGTGTTCAGTTCGACTTAGTTGAACTAGTTGTATTTAGTCTAACTGAAAAATACACTAGTGATGAGTGGTTTGAATTAATTAATTAATTCACTAATTAATAACTCATAAATCAACTAAAGAATACATCAGTTAACTCAGTGCATGGATAGTTCAGTGGAGACAAGTGTTAGAGGTGGGTGAAAGGGTGAGACCACTATCAATTGTGACTATAGTTGTGCATGAGATTTGCACAATCATTGATTAAGATTGCCAATGAGGATTGCGTAGTACCAGCCAAGGGGATTCGAAGTTGGATCTGATCTATTCTCAACTTGGATTGCGCAGTAGAGGCAGGCAAACAGTGGAGGAGATTTGAACCTTTGACTTGTTTAGATTTGAGCTAGTTTGTGTGTAGCATGTGGAAATAGTACTGAGTACTTGTGAGGAGTATTGTACTATGTATTATTACATGTTCTCTATCATTATAATATACAGATAGTTGGGGGTTTTCAGCGACATGCTTTCCTATTACATACTGTGCTGATATGTGTGATTGATGTTTCAATGTGTACATGCGATTGTTTTTTTAATTCCGCAAATTGATGATCAATGGTAGAGGAGGTTATGTATTATGCATGCATTCGACAAATAATGTATAATCAGGATAATCTCTATGAATAAGTGTTATATTATTCAAATTTCTACATGGTATCAGAGTAAAGTTGATCATCAGATCTATTATTCAGAAAGTGATTACATTTTATTTCTTTAGGCAGAGTCTGTAATCGGGCCAGGTAGCCTCTGGATTCATCCTTCTTTTGGAAGGTGAGATATCCGGTAAATTCCCATATAGTCAATCTCTGTACGAGAAATACTTTGTTCTCATGAATTTTAGATCAGAAGTGGTTGAGTTTTGAGCTGGCAGAATTCGAATTTGCAGCAGTGTTTTCTTGGTGTCAAAGTTGAAATGTCTTTCAACGGATTGCGATTAGAGTATGCCCTTCAAGGCAGCTCGAATTATATTGCATGGAAAGAGAGGATGGAGGCGGTGTTAGATGAAAATGGGTTGAAGGAGTTGATAGATGTTGATGTCCCAAAGCCTACCGATGCTACTCAAGTTGAGGCTTGGCAAAAGAAGACAGCAAAGTGTCGAAGGATTCTGTTGGAGGGCATGAAGAATCACATTGTATCTAGCCTACATGGAAAGGCTTCTCCATACTTGATGTGGAAAGCGTTGATAGATTTATTCCAAAGAAATAGTGACCAGAGGAAGTTGGCGCTCAAGGATAAACTCAGAAACATTAAGTGTGAGAAAGGAGACAGTATGCCCAAGTATCTCACGAAGTCCACCCAATGCCGGGATGAGCTGGGAAGTGTGGGGGTGACTATCGATGATGAGGACTCAGTGAGCTTGGATCTCCTTGGTCTTCTGAAGAGTTGGCATTCCTATTAGGACTCTGTCAATGGTCGGGAGAAATTTCCAGGATGGCAGAGACTTTGGTCTGATCTTGTGTAAGAGGAGATCAGGTGAAATACCAGGGACGGATCTTCATCAAAGGCATCTGATGAAGAAAATTGCGCTTTGGCTACCAAAGCAAAGA
>APFE030596193.1:0-16498 GCA_000404065.3 Pinus taeda
GTATGAGGCCTATATAGAGGCTAGAGACTCCACATGGAGAGATATGAAGAGAATTATTCTTGTATGAACAAGCATATGGCTTGTGGAATATTCTCCTTCCTTGAGTGAATGTATGGTGTTTCCCTACCTTAAGGGTTTGATCAATAAATAATCATTTCATATCATTTCTGGGTTTATTTGCATTATCTTATACTTTCATATCAGATCTATAATATTCTTGGGTTAGATATACAACATTGGAAGTGAGGCATTCTGATGAATAACTTCTTTAGGGCATGTAACAATTGCACTAGGGGTTGATGGGCCCTAATAGTATCGATCTGTAATTTGGGGTTGATGTGCCCAAATGGATCTGTAACAGTTTCCCCTTAAAGCATGAAGTCATAGATATATATATATGTCGCGTGAAATGCTTTATCACGAGGAGAGGAGGTTTCGAAACAGAAGATGACCTACATCAATTACAATACATATATCATGATAATTTGATTTTTCTCATGAGCTAGCTGAGGGAAGGCATAACCATGCTAAGTTTATAAACTTTCATTACATGTACAAATATAGTCATCTAGAGATATAGACCCATGAATGGTTGACCATGAATGTAAGGCCATTGTACATTTGATTTAGTACTCCTGAAAAAATATTACAGCCCGAATGGATGAAACTAGATCTGGGGTCTTCAATCTCGTTCAATATTTTGCTCAAGTACAAGTTTAACCATGTGATTAGATGTTCTGAAGTCAAATATGGGAAGACATCATCTTATTAATAGCCAATGATGTAAGCCGTTAACAAATGCGAGAGGAATCACTGATAATGATAATGACCTTCAAGGTACTACAATACATTTCGCATGGTGTGAATAAATGATTTGATGTCGAACACCATACAGAGTCTTTCGGTCGAAGTCCATTGATGTCAACCTATTACCAGAAGCTAGAAACCTGCCATTCATGTATGCAAGCTTCAAGGTACTGAAGGGGTGTTTCTAAGTCAACTTCTTGGATGATGTGTTGATGTCAATAAGAAGAAACTTCGTTGTAGGAGGGGCTTGATGTATCCCACGTCTATGACACAAAACGAGGTAAATTATTTTGGAGATGAGAATTGACTGACAACACAAGGTTCAGGAATGGCGGTCATGAAAATGAAGGTTTTCGGTATTGCAAAGGATGAAGTTTGAACTGAATGACTTCTCTTGAACATGTCGACGACACTAAGAAGAATTGGTAGCATTGACCCACAACAAACTAATGGATGATATGATAGACCAATGGTGTGATAACCATTAAGCTGAATGACCCAACCCACATAGTCACGATGATGAGGTGAATGTATCATGTTCAAGAGCGACTTGCTACCATAAAGTTTTCTTGGATTTTTCCATTTTACTTAGTCATTGCTGACCAATGCCTCTTTATTTTTTATCAAGCTTGGGGAGGATAACATATGCTTGTTGTATAATTTCATCCTTCGGGCGAATCCATTGCTATTTTGATGCTTTAACGAGGCTAGCGAAGGTGAAACTCGGCCTTGTCTAGAAGGACAAGTTTGTCGCTATTTGATGTTTTTAACGAGTTTAACGGCAAAGGCAACTCGGTCCTTTTCATGTTTAGAGAGTTTGAAAAGGGGTTAAAAGGAAACTTCATAAGTTCTTTTTCGTAAAATAATCTCTCAAGTCTGAAAAAGTGTAAAATAATACAAGAGAGATGTCGTTTCCAATCCTTTAACGAGCCAGAATAGACAAGCGTTAGACAATCTTTTCATATTTAGAGAGTCTGAAAAGAGTTTAAAGAGGACTCTAAGGGGGTTTCTTTTCATTTTTAACAAAGCTTGAAAAAGAAATAAAAGTTTGCTTTGTGGTCAAAGATGTTCAATTTACACTTAAGCACATTGAATTCTGCTTTCCTGTTAAACCTGCTCAAAAAATCATCAAAGAGGATTAGAAATACATGTTCATGGATAAAATGACTAAAAACTAACATTTACTCGATTAATATGCAAGAAATAAACATAAAAACAAGTTTATTATTCATTTTCACCATTTCACTTTTACCCTTTGACTTTGGTGCTCTGGAGCAGTTTTTCACCTCAAAGTTCACTAGCTGATTGTGGAGGATTCAGTGGACCATTTCTCATGCCGTCCGAACCAGGTAGGAGCTATCCCTGTTCTCTTCCATTTTATTCCATTTATTTTCAGTTTTAAGCAAAATTTCTTGGTTTTAGAGGCCCCCTAGGGTTTCATTTTGCGCACTCTGGATCAGCGCACCTTTTCAATATACCTAGAAGGAAATATGCATTGCAGTGTACTGTCTCTAATGGAGGGGTGCAATGGGCGGAAAAACCAAATTTTGACAGTTGTTTTCTCCCAAATTTTCAACTCTTTTTTTTCAAAAAATGGATCCTAATTTGTCTAATGGTTGCATTTCAGACATTCATTGGATCAAAATGGTGATTATATGGAGAGAAAGAGAGCATGAAGAACAAGACATGATTGCCCTAAATAATCAGGGAACAATTGATGCCCTAAGGAATTGTGGGTTACTGAACTATTTTCAATTATCCAGCATGTGGAAACAAATTGAATTTTTATAGTACCTTGTTCATTCTTGGGATGCTACCGATTAGGTTTTTCACATTAGGGGCAAAGTGATCCCTTTTACCATTGACGATATTTACTTTCTGACTAGACTGTCAAGGCGGGGTGCCCCCATCTCATTATTAGGATTTACCAGAGGAGGTGAATTAGTGAGAGATTATATATGACAGTTCTGCTAGGAAGGAGCTCAACCTAGCAGAGACAGAAAGATCAAAATTAGGGATGTTAGTGATTTACGTTGAGAACAATCATTTTTATCCTTGCAAAACTGGGTGGCAACACAACTTTACACTTGGAAAATAGCTCATATATGCAGTATGATTTAGAGTGCTTGGAGCCAAAGGTGTTCAACTGGTGTGAGGCAGTTCTTTCATACATGAAAGAACAACTGACCAAGGTAAAGAATGGAAGGAATTTTTTTTTTGGCTATGGGTATATCTTGATTTCTTTTTCCTTAGAGAGAATTTCACTCATGCAGCAACAACACATCTCACTGGGAGTACCTGGACTTAGAGACCCATGGATGCAGAGGTGGGTAGATCTTATGGCTAGGCATGCTGGCTAGTCATTGATCTTGTTTACCCCTGCTTTCTTTGAGTGGTTTGACAGACAGGACATGGCCTTCTTAGAATATCCATATTCAGGAATGGATTTTAGTGGTGATCCAGATCTGGTGTTACCGGTTGGAGCACAGTGGTGTGCTACCGGTAAATTGTTGGACCATAGTGTTTTTCTTTTCAAAGTTTCTACTTTTTTGTGTTTTTTGATTATTTCCAAGACTAAACAAACAATTTTTTTTAATATGTATGCAGATGTTGGATCTGTTCCACCAGTGGGATGGAAATGAGAGGCAAGTGCGCCAGTACAGAGAGCTTTTGGGAGAGCAGTTCTCCGAGACTTGGATTTAGCAAAGACATTGGCCGAGCTACATGACCACATAGAGGGTTTGACCCTAGGTATTCCGGATGTCCGGATTGAGGAGTTACCTATGCGATTGCAGCGCCATACCATTGGTGTGTTGAGTTGTTGGATGAGACTCCTACACATGATAGCACAGGTTGTGACCTGTTATCATGAGAAACACTAGTCTACTTGGATAGTTTCTGCAAACATTTTGAGTTTTTTGGGTCACATGACCATTGTTTGTCTTGGACACAAACTATTTGTAAAATCTTATATACAACTATCTATTTGACTTTCAGAGTTTTATTATGGTTTAGTGATGCAATCCTATTCAAATGATGATGTGAATAGAAAATGTTTACTTTACATATGTCGCAAATGTTTATTTAACACATAATTCACTAGAGAGTCAGTTAATGTGTTGATATTTCTGGAAATATGTTGATATTGAATAACAGAAAATACCTTTCCAAAATATGAACTCTAAGGAACATGCGATGAATTGTTAGGTTTCGGATGATATAGATGCCAGTAAGTTGTATTACAACAACTTGTGAGTCTAGCCTAATGATGATTCAGCATATGCCAAGTGAAATGGCATCAAAGAGGAGTTCAATCTATGTGCTATACTCAATGATATTGTTTGTCGATCATCCAATACATATCCCTATAAAACTCACTAACTTGCTATTTGGAGTGAAAATGGCCCATGCTGCAGAAGATAAATTCTGCGTACTCCAACTAGCTCCATTGGCATAACCAACAAATCGTTCCATAAAGTTTGACATTTGCAACAAATGCAAAGTGGATTACCTAACCAAATAAAAACTCTAAAAGAAACACACACACAGATGCAATCAAAGCATATATAAAGTGAGTTTTACTACACTTAACTAAGCATAGTAACATTTAAGGTACAACTCGTTTCAGGGCTGCGACAATGGAATCCCATCATAGTCCACTAACTCGTAGGCACCTTTCATCAACACACGTTTAACAATATAAGGGCCCATCCATAGCGGTTCAAATTTTCCCACTCCAAGTTTTTCAGAATCCTGATCGTAAAGCAAGACCAGGTCACCTTCTAAGAAGACACGAGGCTTAACATATTTATCATATTGCACCTTGATGCGTTTTTTATGCACCTCATTAGCCACTGCAGCATCACGATGGGTTTCATCCAGACGGATTAACTCCAAGAAATTCACTTCTTCTTCAGAAGTGTCAGGTAGCAATTCAATCGCAAGTTTGAGAGGCGAGATTTCACATTGGATTGGTAAGACTGCTTCCAAACCATACACCAACTGAAAAGGCGTAAATCCGGTCGCATTTCTCATTGAGGTTCGATATGCCCACAAAGCCAAGTATAGGATTAAATTCCAATTCCTTTTATGAACTCTAATCATTCTTTGCAACATGCGCTTAAGGACTTTGTTGATAGCTTCAACTTGTCCATTAGCTTGCGGGTAGTATGGAGTAGAACTATCATGTGACAGTCCTAATTTGGCAGTTAATTCGACCATCATGTGATTGTGAAAATGTGACCCATGATTTGTAAATATAGCTTGTGGTACACCAAACCTGGCAACCACATGATTGAAAAAAAAATAGAGTAGCCGTTTCGCCACTATTGTTCAATGTTGGCATCGCCTCGGCCCATTTGGTAAAATAGTCAACGACAACTATAATATACCCATGCCCCCCGGCTGAGGTGGGGTTACATGTCATGAAGTTAATGCCCCATTTTGTGAATGTGCCAACAACAATGACTAGATGCAGTGGCGCAGGTGGTAATCTGGTTTTACGGTCAAATATTTGGCAAGCATGGCAACTTCTAATAGAAAGAATGCAATCTTTGAATATGGTTGGCTAGAAGTAACTAGCACGGAGAATATTATATGCAGTTGCATAACTAGATAAATTCCCCCCACAAGCACTTGAATGACACTCATTCAAAGCTTTTTTGGCCTCCTCATGAGTAAGGCACCTACGTAAGATTGTATCGAAACCACGACGATAAAGTGTATCACCAATGATCATATAATCTTTGGCTTGGTATTGAGTACATCGTTGTTCAGAGCAGGAGGTATTAGGCCGAAAAGCTTGGGTATGGAGATCGACCAATATATCTCCATATCATGGATCACTTGACAAGATAAGAAATAGAGACTCATCCATGATTGATGCTTCTGATGTAAAATCATTGGACGATGAGGGAAGATTGCAAAGTAACTCAGCAAATACAAGGGTTTTCTTTGATTTAGATTTGATGAATTCCAAATCAACTCCCGCAAGATAACTATCCATTTAGAATATTTGCCCCCTAGCAATTGACGTGAAAATATGTATGTCATAGGGTTGCAATATGAGATAATGGTAGTTTTGCGGAGGAGGATGTAATGACGAAATCTCTGCACAACTTGAACGACTGCCAAGGCTAACTTTTCAACATGTAAAAACTTACTTTCTGTTTTGTTGAGATTACGACTCAAATAGTAAATAGGATGTTCAGTTCCACTTTCTTCTTGAACTAAAACCATACCAATGGTTGTATCTGCGGCGACGAGATATAGGTAAAAGTCTTTTTGATAGTTTTGGGCATACATTAATGATGCTCTAATCATGGAATCTTTGAGAGCATCAAAAGAAGCTTGCGCAACTTGGTCCCAATGGAAGGGTACTCCTTTCTTTAATAGACGTGTATAACCTTTAGCTAATTCAAGATAGTTTGGAATGAGCCTCCTCGAAAAGTTTGGCTTCCCTTGAAGTCTCTATATCTGAACAAGTTTGAAGGTGGAGGCAAGTCAAGGATTGCCTGAACCTTAATGGGATTAAGTCGAATTCCATATTTCGAAACTATGAATCCATGCAATCGACCAGAGCCAACAAAAAACACACATTTGTGTGGATTGAGTCTTATATTGTAGTGTCAACATCATAAGAATATTGCTCTCAAATGTTGCGGGTGATCAGTCCGTTTTCGTGAATGAGCAGGAAAATCGTCAAGATAAGGTTGAACAATGTGCTTGTTGTCATGGAAATCATAATTCATCGCCCTCTGAAATGTAGCCCCTACATTCTTCAAACCAAAAGGTAGCTTTCAATAAGCGAACGTGCCCCATGGACATATAAAATCAATTTTTGATTGGTCCTGTGGGCGGATATTGATTTGATTGTAGCTAGAAAATCCATCCATAAATGAAAAGATTTCACATCTGGCACAATCGTCAATAATCTGGTCGATAAAAGGTGTAGGATAGTTGTCCTTTGGACATGCTTGGTTTACATCCCTATAATCGATGCACACTCGAATTGTCCATTGTTTTTTCATCACTGGAACAATATTAGATACCCAGTCAGTAAGAGGTACAGGGAAAATGAAGCCAACGTGCAAAAGTTTTCCAACCTCTTCTTTAATGGCAACAACTTTCTTAGGATGAACAGGTTGAAGCCGCTGTCGTACTGGTTTGAAATCAAGGTACATTTTCATCTCATGTTCAACAATACTTGAGTCAATGCCTGACATCTCCTCATAAGACCATGCAAAGATATCTTGAAATTTGTGAAAAAGAGCATAGTAATTATCAAGTTCCAATGGAGAACATGATTTGCCAACATGAATGTTTTCTATAATGTTAGGCTTGGTCAAAATGTTTATAGAAACCATTTCTTCTATGTTTGACAAATTACGCTCAAAATCTACTGTATTTACATAATTTGACTAGAAATCAACGATTGATGGGTGATTTGGTTCCTTTGAATAATCTTCATTGTCATCTCGAAGGTGGAAATGATGATGATATTCCTCCCACGGTGTCTCTCCTATCATTATTGATGTGACGATTCCTTCATCCGTAGAATGTATACATGAAAAAGGATCTGAAGAGGTACCATATTCTAATGATCTATCTACCCATACAATTGTTGAGTGTGGATTAGGGTTTTCCGCACAAGCCCGAAAAATTGATTGCTATGATGATTCAATGGGGCTTAACGGCAATGCATCATTATGACCATTAGTTTCAAAGTAGTTGGAATTCTTTGTAAAATTAGATGATGTAGAAGAAATCATGTTGCAAGTCTCTACTCTTGCCACTTCTGCTAAACCAGATGGTGGTGGGAGGGTAAAAGTGCCCATCATGGAAGGATCTTTAAGGAGATATACTCCAACACTTTGAAGTGACAATGGGTTTCCGTGTATCAACGTAATGCTTCCTGTAGCCTGTGAATTATTGGAAAAGAAGGCTAGATGATTAATGATTGTGATTCCACCCTTGAAAGGGAATGAAATTGTATGAACGTATGTGGAAAAAACAACAACCATAGCATATACCCAAGGCCTTCCTAGTAAAATATTGTAATCAAGGAGTCTATCAAATACCTCGACGTCAACAGTAACTGTCTTTCCCCTTAGTTCGATTTGCAGGTTACTCAAAATCCCATATGGAGTATATGTCCTTCCATCAAAGGCTTTTAATGTAGTTGGTGATCATGACAATGGCGGTGAACCAAGTGTTTTCCAGCAGCTCATGGACATAATGCAAGTAGATGCCCCCTCATCAATAATAGTTCAGTGAACATTCTTATTGAGAGCTTTTACTTGTATTAGGAAATCTAATTGCGCCGATAACTATGGTGAATACCCTACATGGTTAAAAACCACAATATTTGAATCCGTAAGATCTATTCCACCTATTGCTGACAATAAAGCTTGTTTCTAGGAGGGACAGTTTTGTAACACCTCGAGTGTTGACATAGCGGAAGGTGATTAAGCCAGATCTTCCACTATGTTATATTTTTGAGCTGCTCAAGCATGAGAATTGAATGTTTATTTGTACACAACTCCCTTTGGTGGCTTTATCGTCAATTCAAGTACAACTGGTGGAATAACTTTTGATGAAGTCGAGGTTGAAGTACTAGGTTGATCAGTGGCCTTGTTATTCGACAACAATGGATTTCCATAATCTTTGTTTCTTTTTGACACCAAAACATTGTTTGGTGGATTTGTGATGGATTACATGAGTACTTGGGACGTGGAAGCATGGTCAGTTGCAACCAAATGTGTCTTTGGGGTTGGAAACAGATCTATCAACACTGCTGATGTGGTTGAAGTCTTTAAAAATTTAGAGACCTCAGAGCGATGTGGACAATCTCTTCTATAATTCTCATCATTACATATCAGACATGGATAACAAGGTTTCCTGGCCGTGGTAGGGGAATCCAGTTATTTCTCTGGAGTGGAATTTTCTTGTTTCTTTTTTTTATTCTTCCCCTTTTTCTTACCTCTTGGTTTCTTTGGATTTTTGACTTTGTCAGATGACACAACATTAATCTTTGAGGCATGATTGTTTTCTGATGCATTTGCAGCTTGATTGGAAATAGCAAGAGTTTGACCAGATGGTCTTCTTGTTTCCTGTGTGCTTGAAGAACCAATCACATCGTCACCATTAGGAGAGTCCTTACTCGATTGTGGGGGTGGTGGAACAGTGTAAGCTGGTCTAGGTGCATTGAGGATTTTATCATAGAGCGTGCTAGATTGTGTGTAAATCAAATTCAAGTATTGGGCACGAGTGATAACTTGCTCTTCTGTGACAACTCCAAATTTTTCCACATCCTCAGTGATTGATGGCAACAAGGACTTTATGAACCACTCAGCTAAAAGTTGATCGGGAACGTATGTCTTAACCATTCGATGATAATGCCGCCACTCATGAATATGATCTGATATATGGGTAGAGGTAGTCTGTTTAAAGTTGGTCAAGAGTTTTGTTCGAGTCTCGTATCTGATGGGTAACTAGAAGTGGGTCAAAAAGGTAGTGGCTAAAGTGGTGAAGTTACCAAAAGGAGCTCTTGGTAATTCAATGTACCATTTAGTAGTTGGACCAGTAAGTGTTCTTTGGAAAAGATGAAGTCTGATCGAATCATCATTCAAAGTGTTGGATGAACACCATAAATGAAAGGTCATAACATGATTCGATGGGTCCTCTCTAGGATTTCCGTTAAACTTCAGAATATCAGATGGTAACTCGTGCAAAATTATCGACCACCAAGGTACATATGCGATTAGATCATTGGTGAGCCGGTTTAAATATGGTAATTCTAAAGTTGCTACGAATGGAAACTATCGATTCAAATCAGATTGAGCATACCCAAGATATGATGGAATTCCTTGTGCAATAGGTCTTTGCAGACCATCGTAGGGCATATGCATTTGGTAACCTTGGTATGGTTGTTGAAAAAAACCAGTATAAGGTGGTTGTTGATAACCAGATTGAATTTGTGGTTGTCCATAACCTGCAAAGATTTGTTGCCCAGGACCTTGGTAAGCTTGATATTGACCAAAAACAGGTCGAGCTTGTGAACCAAGTCCAAACTGAGGTTGGAATTGTTGGAATTGTTGGAATTGTTGGAATTGTGGTAGCCACGGTTGTTTAAACAACTGTTGTTGCCTAGCAATGAAAGGTTGACCAGGTTGTGAATCAACTATACCAGTGTAAGCCTGGGTCAGTCCAAATAAAGGTATACTAACCTAAGGTTGATGCTGAGTTCTAGAAACAAGCGGCTGTTGTATAACAACTTGAGAAACTTGAACCTCTTGACTTGAAACTTGTGGTTGCAAGGGAGAAGGATCAGTTTGTACTGGTTGAGATACAACAGTTTGAGCTTGTGACTGTGGCACAATAGTGACAACAGGTTTAGTAGGAATAGGAATAGTTGATACAATTTGCATTCGTTGTGTTGGATACACAAGCCTTGGTTGAGTTGGAATTACTAGTTTCCATTGACAAACTCTAATTCCAGTTTGACTTGAATATTGTGGGAAACTATCATATGGTTGTCCTCCGAAATAAGGAGGATACGATGGATAAGCATATTGCTCTCTATATTGTGGTAATCCAGTATTTAATGGATACACAGGTCTTTGTTGACCAGATTGCCCAGCATGATACTGATATGAAGGATCAAATTGTTGAGTTTCCATTAGAGAAGAACCAGGTAGAATTCTGGTTGAGGACATGGGTGATGACCACAATGTAGAAGCAACCCCTGAGTGGGTTCCAGACAATTATTGGTAACCAATCAAGACAAACGATTCACCATACAAGTGCGACTGAGGAGTGGTAGAAAAAATCGAAGGACTTACAATAGAATATTCTGCTCCAGCTACATCAAATGATGCAGTCTGGAATGTTAATTGTTGTTCAACCATAGGTAACTGGCCCAAAATTTGTCCTAAAGATTCGACAGGTACTTGAATAGAAGCAAAAACAGATGAAGTAGAATAATCAAGAATAGTAGGATAAAGATTAAGCCCAGTCCCAAAATGAAATGGGGTTCCAGGTGTGGAATTTTCTACTAATTCCTCCTCTATGGCAATCAAATCTGGTGGAAGAACTTGGCCGTCAGGTCCGTAAAAGATTTCTGGTGTTGATGGAAGTGTAGTTTCAACAACAATTGATGTTTGAGGGGTAACAACTTTTGAATGTTGAAATTCAAAGTCCGGATGTTCAGGTAAATGAACAATAGTTTCAAAGGGAGGTTCCTGAACAATTTCAGGTTCAGATGTAACTTCTATTTGAACTGGAATAGATTCTGGATTAACTTTTGGTTGAGCTGTTTCAAGTTCAGAAGCACTTTCTTGTTGAACAATTTCAAGTTGAGTATCAACTTGTTATTGGACAACCTCGGTTACCGTTTCACTAGGATCAGTGCTAATGTCCTCAGGTAATTGTGAAACTTCTTCTTTAGGAATGGATGTACTAGAAATAGTTGGAGTAACTGGAGTCTCTGTAGCTACTGAAACAAATTTTTCAGGTAATCCAGATGAAGAACTAGGAGTTCTTGATATACCAGACTCAGTTAAACGAGACCGCTTTGTCCGAATTGGTGTCGCCTCAGGAGACAAAGGCGGTTGGCTCGCTGTTCTCCACGAACGACGGGGTTTGGGTTGATATTCCTCCATGATTGCTGATTAATTCTGTCAACCTAAAATCAATGAAGGAATGAGGATGTTATTCGTGGTCAATTAATTTTTATGACACTGGAACACAACTTTGCTTTTTCATTTTTAAAGAGTCGAGAAAAAGCAAGAGATGACTCTAGTCACCTTCGATGTTTAATGAGCCTGAAAGGACAAGTGCTCAGATGATCCTTTTACTTTTAAAGAGTCGAAAAGGAACGAAAGTGATTTCTCTGGAGATTCTAGACAAGAGGGTATACCAGACAAATCACAAAACTGCAATATACACCTTGGTGATAAATGAAAGAGAAATGAACAAGGAATTTATGTACGACAGTCAATCTTCCATAATACTGTGTTCGGTGTGTTGTGATTGGTAAGGCGGTAGACTCGGCTTCCTAGGGATAAAGGATTTCAACCTATTGGGGTCTTACACCATATACTCGACAATACAGGGAGCATAAGCCCGTACTAGCACTTATCGAATCAGAGAGGAGGAATCACCCAACCTCAATGAAAACAACAGCCACTAGGTTTGAAGATGCCTAAACACGCCTCTAGCCTAGACCTCTAGATGTTTTTCATTAAGTTCCAATGCGTTATTACATTAATTGATGTAAATTTTAGGTTGATCTTGCTTAAAATTTGCCTTTGAAGGTTCACCACGAGATGTTTTCCAAAATTTCTAAGAACGCAACTAGAATGAGAAGCACTCTTTCCATTTAATTTCAGCAATGAAAATCCTCGCTATGAGGGATAGAGCATACAAGTACTTTTTGAACAAGCAACAAAGAGCACAAACTCATGCAATTCCCTAAATCATTCCTTTTGAACACACAAACTCAAGCTCTAAAATGCAAATTGCATGTATTTGTTTTCAGTTTCTCTTAATGTGAATGATGCAATAAGAAAAACTAATGCACAAATGATTCAGGACTCTTTTCATAAAAAATTACAATTTGTGACAATTTCTTTTGAAAGGGAAAGGAAGAATGTATGTCACTTTTGATTTATAAGCAATGAATATTTTTGACACTTTAAATGAAAAAACAAATCAAATGCTTAAATAAATAAATCGATTACGACACTTCATTTTTCAAAGAAAATGACGATTTTACGACACTTTTCTATCGATAAAACAATCAATCAAAACTACCTTTCGATAGTGGACTGCAAATGATAAAACAAATACATAAAAAACATCCAACAATCCAGTCTAAATCGGGTCGAATAAGGAGATACAAACTATTTTCAGAGACAAACCATCATTGACATTCAACAACTCATTCAAACAAGAGAAAATTGGTGAAAACTTTTAGTTCCTAGATGGGAAACTGACCCTGAAGCGATTAGCGCAGAAAGCGGTTAGAGACAGTGCGATGAATCGCACTGAACCTATGTGGGAAGTGCACTGTAGCACACTGTGTCCTTCATCAGACTGTGCTGATGACAATAAGCAATTCTAAAGGCAATTTTGTCACAGTTTCGACTCAATTTTCAATGAAAGAGGATTGAAATTAATAAATGACCACAAGTACAGTATGTAGAAATGTCTTAAGAGGCTGATAATGTACTAAGATGGATAAACATTCCCCAACGGAGTCGCCAATTTGTTTCAGGAATATTTAGTATTCTTGGACAAACGCCTAACCCTCTAGATCTAGTAGCAGGTCTAGAAACAACAGACATAGTAATCTCTACCTTTTCTATAATCAACATATAAAACAAGAGAGAAGAGAAACCTACTTGTAGTTTTCGCTAGCTCCTTGTCTCCCTTGACCAATCTTGCTGCTCCTTTTCGTACTTAAGCTGCTTGGAAAGTACCTTCACAAACATAGAAACAAAAACCCATCAAGGCAAATGAAAATGATCTATTGCTTATAAATAACATGGAATCAAGAACATGATATACATATGAAAGCATTAACATATAACACAAGCATAAGGAAAAAGTCTTGAAAACTTTATTGATAAGAGGAAAGATTACAACCCATATGTGCTCGATCTAGTGACACTCTTCCAATTCAATCCCTCTTCACCTCATGACAAGCAAGACGCTCCAACACTATTACAATACTTGCACTCAATTCTAATCTCATATCACCAACATCTCCTTACCACTCAATCTTTTTTAGCCCCTGATCTCTTAGATAAGTGATCTATTTATAGGTGAGTGAAGGAGGGTATGCCATCAATGGTGATAATGAATGCCTTTCTAAATTTAGAAATCAATTCCATGGAAGAAGGGATAGGGGATTGATGTTTCCTAATTCCCTCCCTCCCTCATCCAAAAACGAACTCGAAGGTGTAGGTGGCATTGAGAAACTTTTAGAGGCTTCCAATGGATAGGGAATATTCAAACCCTCTTGGAATTTCGCTCAAATTCACTCAACATAGGCCAAAGAGGGACCAAGTGCACTACATAGCACCCTATCAGTGTATGGTTTGCATTGCAGCGCACCCTAATGAAGGCCTACCTGCGCTGATCTTCTTAGAGGTAGTTTTTTGGATGTTTTCAGTGATGAAACTTCTTTGGAAGTGAGGCATTCTGATGACTAACTTCTTTAGGGCATGTAACAACTAAACTAGGGGTTGATGGGCCCTAACTGTATCGATCTGTAATTTGGGGTTGATGTGCCCAAATGGATCTGTAACAGTGCAAAGGGTATGCAAAATGTTTGTGAACTCTAGCACATCTTGGTCCCTTCCCTGCCGCAGTGTGGTCCACTTTATGTATTTGTCCTCATAGATTTTGACAGGGTAGTACTACTCCTTGATGGCATCTCAGAATGAATTCCAAGTGGGTGCGACTGAAAATAGTGAGCCCATACTTTCATCCTTCTGCTCGCAGTAGGTTTCCCACCAGTCCTTAACGTGGGGGCTGCTTTGAGAAGAGCGAAAATAATCTTTTCCCGACTGGAAAAATCATGAACAGAAAAATAACCCTCTAGCAGATTTAACCATTTATCTATGGCATCTGTGTCTATCTGACCCTCGAAGATGGGGATTTCAAAATTAACTTGTACCTTAAACAGTGTGGCATTTCCAGAGTAGTTGTTGGGAGCTTATGCGTCGCCTCTGGGTAGCTGCTGAAGGAACTGGGCAAAGCTATCCATCATCGTGTTCCTTTGCCGCTTGAGGGCTTCTTCAAGCAAGATTTTAATAGGATCTTGTACCCCTCATCTTTCTTTTCATCCGTCATGGGAGGCCGTCGGGATTTGGGAGGCTGGTCTTGCAAAGGTTCGACTAGTTCAAGCTCTAACTCATTATATCTCGACCTTGTTGGGGACATGCAAAGAAAAACAAAGAAAGAGTAGACCGCTCTGATACCATTGATCTGGATTTAAATAGGAACGCATCAAATTACAGAGATAACCATAAACACAAAGATGCAACGGAAATAATACTTCATTTCATTAATGTAAAATATTGAGATATGCTTAGAAACAGAAATGGAAATAAACCAGTTAGGGCAATGGTAGCTTATCTTTGAGAAGAGATGTGGTGGCTACATGCCTCTGAATTGTGTTACAATGAGGCTCTAAGGCCTATTTATTATTGAGAAACAATGGAAAACCCTTAACATCCCAAAACCTAACCCTAGAAGATGAAACACCAAATTGTGGGCCCCGTTTTGGGTAAGTTGGTACATCAACTTCTTGAGGTCGTAACTTTGGCACCCCATCTTTGTTTGACGCGTATGGTAGCTCGTTAGAAAGATCTATCCAAGCACTACAAATTTGGGAAGAGCAACAACATGGGTCTATGGACCCATGTTTCTCCCTGATTTCCCAAAAAGCGTCGTTTAGGGACTCAAAACGGCTTCGGAAGTTCAGGACCTGAAAAATTGCTAAAAATAGTAAATTGTGCTACAAATACGGAAACTAAAATACTGAAGGAGATAGTTGTGGGGGTCCAAATGGGATAGGTGGGTGGCCACCAACATCCACCTGGATCATTCCTCCCCCCTTAGGAAGCAATGGTCCCCATTGCTTTGATTTCCTCCATTTGCTGAACTTGGTCCCTGGTGAGCTGTTCTGCAATCTTTGATGTGTCCATTAATGGTGGGAAGCATGGTCGAGGCCATTCCACATTGAACATTCAGTGAAAGCAAAGAAATGGAGGAATGTTGTGTTCTAAAGCATTGTTTCCCATAGCCTTGGTAATGCTGTAAGGACCATGTCGGAGTGGTCAAAGCTTCTGATGGGCTCTTGTAAGATGTTCTTTCTGCAAATGCAACCAAACATTGTTCCCCACCTGAAGCTTGTGTGGCACCCCTACAAGTGAGGAGAAGTTGTTCATGTGTTCTTGCATGACTGTATCCCTCTGTTGTTGCTGCTGCATGGAGGAACCCTTCGCGGGGGTCATGGATGTGGTGGTGATCTTCCCCTTATTTTAGGAGCAAACCAGACAAAAATTAATTTCCTAGTCATGGAGATGAGCTTTTGGCCTTTATTAGCAGTGATCAAAGAGGTGGCAGTAGGTGGGGCTTCCTCCGGCATCCTGTATAATGAATTACACAAAGAAATAATGATAGCGTGAGGCCTTGACTCATATACAACATGTCACCTCCACAAGTATGGCTGGCCTAATAATACATCACAAACATCCAGAGGTGTAACATCACACAATACCTTGTCTATGAAGGGTTTGATGTTGTAGGGAATGCAGCACTGCTCGCAAACTCAGAGGTCTCATCCTTGGCGAGGCCACCCGATATTTTACTACTATAGGTGTGGTGTAGTCAGTAGGCCCAACCGCTTCACAACCTCTGCTGAAATGAGGTTCTTTTGGTTGCCACGATCGACAATGAACTGTAGTGGCGAACCCTTCACCCACAGTTGTGAGTGGAAAATACGCTTCCCCCTCCTCTGGATCTTCGGGTTCATTCTCATGGATCTTTGTGGTGGCAACAGTGGCACTGGGCTTCAGGTCAATGATTTGATTCCCTTTGCCATTCCCCTTGTTGGGTTCTGACGTAGGGTTAAAACATGCATTTGATTCGGAAGCCTTCAGCTCAGCCACCAACGACT